>VICI01004947.1:0-10099 GCA_019593645.1 Akabosia matsudoensis
ACTGGCCAAGAACGGACGGACAGATGCTACGAGATTGGGTAAACACAGGTAAAAAATTCGGCTAAAAGTTACCGATTGCAAGTATTGAGCTTCGTTTGTTCAGCTTTCACTCCTTCGAAGGATCCAGGCTTCAGAGTAGGATTTGATCTAGGTTGCGTTACCGTTACCACGGTTAGTTTTAGTACAAAAACCATGTTGTATAGAATCTGCAATCAATAAACTGTCGTTTCGATTCTTTATTTATTCCTCAATCTATTTTTTGAAATTTTCACTGGCGACGCGGGATTCTAGGTTAGGAACAGACCCATCCTCGTAAATACAACACGTTAAACCTGTTGGAGTATAAACTATAAACATGTTTATTAATAGAACTTGGGAAAATTCTCAAGTATCGTGTGTCTTAATGGCATTTAAAAAGCTGTTCCAAATACAGTTACGAAATGTAGCTAAATAGTTACCTAACGTTATCGCTAGTGCCATCCTGACAAACGCGGGAAATACAAAGAATATGAAATGCTTTTAGTTGAATTGCTTTTACTTGAATGCATATATCTCGCTTGCTTTTGTTCAGACACCGGCGACGGAACAGAAACACCCACTCTGTTTCTATCACATAAAAATGAGGGAAAAGTTCACGTCAACACCATAGAACAGTGTAGTAAAATGGTAGTACATCGATTCGATAAAAGTATGAAAATAAATTTGATTCTGTGTTAGTATTCCGTTTTCTGGAAAGAAAATAAAAGAGAAAGTCGTGTTTGTTTTGTATGTTGACTTCAAGTTTGTTTGTCTTTTGTTTAGGAGTACCGACAGCTTGTTCATTTTTCATCGTCTACAATGTACATATTGTTGAATTCATGGGTGCTGTCAGGCTTGTTGTGGTGTAGACATAAAAGAAAGGGAGAAAAAAACTTACTCAATAGCAGACGATGATGATTTAGACATTCTTGGCCAATTACCATGATTGAAGCGACTATGAAAATTACATGGTTTCTATTTCCTTTACATTGCAACAATCAGAATTTTGATTTCTCTCGTTCTTGTCTAATCCCAGCAGTTGAATTTTATGAGAGCCACATTCCGTCGGTTTTTATATGAAACCTAACCAATATGCAGTAGATCCAATTTGATTAGCTTGAATAGAGAAATACGGCGCAATCCGAATTATACTCACCTGTATACCAGCTTGCTTTGAACGAGCAATGGATTCTTAGAAAAAAACTGGTGATGCGCGTAAACGATGGGGAAGAAAAAAAGTGGATTAAAATATCCCTGACTTGTCTATTGGCAACATCAGTTCTTTATCATGCCCGGGAATCATGATCAGTGTGGAATAACTGCGTTTTTTCTGTTGTTAGACAAAGTTTTAGTTCTCGTCTCTTCATGGAGAGAAATTTTTGTATCCTTTCCAGTTTCCTGAGTACATTTGGAATTAGGTAGAAAGGGTATCTGTTGGAGTGAACATTGATGGAAAGGAATCCAGCGGAGAAAAACGAGATGATGCTTGTACTCTCTATTGGTAAACTAGTTATGTGGCTGAGGTCTTTTTGGATGTGTTCTTGGGATTAGACGGATGAAACTTTAGAGGTGTATCTATGTACGCAAGTTTTATTTTAGACATGCAATTCTACTTTACTCCTGAAACCTGAGCCATGCGTCCATGCGGTTTACTTTGGCATGTGTCTCTGTAAATTGGCTAGATGCTATGGTGAAGCGCTGGCTTATCAGAAACCATAGTGACTTTTCAAATAGAATATTGTACCACTAATGGGGAACTAAAAAGGAAAACAGTTGCACCATTATACAAATAGTTGTTTTTGCTGTACTTTCTCTTAGAGTATTGTACCAAGAGAAGTCGTTGCAGCATCGTGACATTAAAAGAGAATCAAGACTTGAGAAACTGTAGGACAGGGAAACGTTAAGGCTAAAAGTTTTATATTTTTCGAGGACGAAAAGTTTCTTGTTCTTGTTTCTAGTCTGGTTTGCGCAAATATTTAAAGAAGCGGTGCTTTTCTTGCTGGGATTA
Source organism: Akabosia matsudoensis (assembly GCA_019593645.1). Taxonomy (NCBI): domain Eukaryota; kingdom Metazoa; phylum Arthropoda; class Collembola; order Entomobryomorpha; family Paronellidae; genus Akabosia; species Akabosia matsudoensis. The sequence goes on from VICI01004947.1 coordinate 2,027, forward strand.
TCATTTTCTCATCGTTTATGCCAGTATGCAGGATATAGAAGATAAATGTAACGACAATTGGTTCTATTGCATGCGGAAGCATGAAGAAGTCCTGCTCAAATTTCATATGCCGAAGTAACATGGTGAACTAGAAGTTTTTTTTAACAATTGCCAAATGCTAAAATCGCTACCTTCTGGCCGTTATCAAAACCTTCCTTTTTGTAGAATGATGAGTAAAATCTGCAGGAAAATCAAACCAACTCCAAGCTGTAGGTTTGTTCAGTGCTTATTTCAAAGCGTTGCACACCTTTATATTAATTGTCTATTATGATAAATACTAACTTTCAGAACGTATTTTACCGTACGTATTTATATGTTTAGTAAGTAGATATTTTTCCTTCTTAATCGCTCCTCTGGTAAAATTCTGGGCAAGTGTAAATATAGCACAGGATACGTTCTTAACGCACTATTATGTGAAGAAGTCGTTTTTCTCATGGGACATTCAGCGTGCAACTTGCTCGCGTTGCGTGTACATGCCTTAGTGGCACGTTATCATGAAGATTCGTCCTGTCTGGTATGGTACCTTCTCCATATGACGTCTAAAAATAGGAACATTTGTGGAGTACTGAGCTGTAACGTATATAATATGCTCCGGTGTGTGTGCACTTCATACAATTTTGGCAATATTTGTGCCATTATATTGAGTACACTAGTATTTCCAGAATTGTTTGGTCGCGTCATATAATTTCCTGTTTTGTATTCAGTGATTGCCTCTCTCGATTTCTACATTTCTCTTTCTTCTTCAACCATGTGAAAGGAGTAACCGAAAATGTCAACTCATCCAAACACGTACACACTGATATGCTTTACGTGCATGGGCCATTCTCAGGAATGCCTTACAACATGCCAGGCGTTAAAAGACGTGTTGAAAAGCAGCCAATTCTTATTTGTAGCTACAAAAAGAAAAGAAGCTGGCTCGAAATGGGGAAAAAGGCGAAACTACATCCACTCCCGTGGTCTATATAAATTTGACAACAAACACAAATTTTGGTGTGTCTGTCCATTGCTTGAATGATTTTCCTGAAACTATGTCCTGTTTCTTACTTCTGAATGTACTCTGTGACAAGTTCAGTTTGTGGTTTAGGTAAAAGAAGGAAAAGAAACGGAAGAAAATTGAAATGGCTGGGCTGGTGATGTTGACAAGAGAATTTTTACGTTTTTTTAAAGCTACCCCACAACTTGGCAATTTTGATCGTGGTGATCGCAGATAAGATAGCTACTAGGCTACCATATAGCACTTTGCTACGAAGAGTTCATACATTTGTACTTATATTTTCCATAATGTCTTTACAAATAAAATGCTTATTTGACAATTTAGAAGAAAAAACATCGTCGTTCAAGAATGATTTCTTTTTTCTTCGAGCTAGGGACACATTTCGTTCTCGATTTTTTTACCTTGCCTTGTTCTATTCATTCGCAAAAAAACGTGCGACTTTCAACCTGCTGATTTTTCCATTTCATACGTGGATAGACGAGAATGTGTGTGAAACACTCTTGAGTGGATATGAAAAGCTTTCATCACTTTTCCTTATGCGACTTTTTCAAGTAGTCAGAAGCGTATTTGCACCATCGGCATGAACGTCGAGCAGTGTGGTAGCAAGCCAGAAATTCTTTCCATTGCGGATGAGCCGCTCATTGGAGAATAAGCAAAGTAGTGTGTGCTCTCTGCTTTCTCATTCCTTTTTTCTCGTGTTTTCCTCATGTGAGCTTAGTCGACTCCTCAGGAAAATCTTGACGAACACTTTCTCTTTGATTCATCTTTTTTCCAATGCGAGCATAGAATTAAGGGAGGAATATAAAAAAGTAGGTACATTGTTCAACGTTCAAGATATGACTGTGAGGATCACTTGCTTCCCTTGATTACATTATATCACTCAAAAGAATGATTTTTATTGCTTTTATTATACATGTATTTGCGAGTACATTGAGAATCGTTCATATAATATTACCTAAACGTGTGTACACTCGGATCATGAAGAAAAACAGAACGAAGATAATGGAAATCAAACTGCAATCCACTCAGTTTTCCTTTCTCCTTTCTCTGCAAGAAAGCATCTGGAGAACACGTATATCCGTCATCAACGGCGCCGGGGGAGCCTCAGCGAACAGTGTGAGCATCGTTCATCAGGTAGAACTTTGATGGAAATTGATCATCGAAAAAATAAGCAATTTTCACCCTCATTTCTTTATGTTTCGTAACCAGTTGTATACTGATACTTGCGTAGCGTATTTCCTCCTATTTTCCCCCGGCTGTGATAGGGAAAATGAATAGCGAGCCCGGCGACAATGCTACAAATATACGGTGGATACACTCTGGAAATGTATTAGGGTAATAAGGTTAGTGTAACAGAATACCTCTAACTTGTGAAGCAGACGAAAGAATGTGTGAAACGAACATACTTGTGTCACAGTTCTGTCACTGTTTTTGAGCTTCCACATAGTTTTTATATGACCCCGTCGCAACTTGGTTTAGGAAACGTACAAGCCAATTCGAGGACGATAAGATTGGACGGCTGCCTTTATTAGACAGAATTAACGGACTAAGCTATAATCAGAGTGAATACGGTAGGCAAATATCATGACGAACTTGTGAAAAATGGAACATACTGTATATATAATTTGTAATCTCAGGCTGAAACAGTGTTTCAGATAAAGTCTTCTGTGAAGCTTGTACAAATGGAAAAATGATTCCACCAACAAATCATAGGATGATGAAATCATGGTGGTAAGAGTATCGGTGGCTTTTTGTGGAGTTTCTAGTTTTCTGGGATTTCGCAAACTTACTGCGGTTGCTATATATGTACATGTTTTCTTGGATTGAACGTTTCAATGCCTCTCGATCTGATCCTTTTGCGCTAAATGAGACGATATGTGTTGTAAGGTTTCCTTTGTTACCTAAAAACATCCTCTTGTTCTAAAAGTTCATGCCGCATACAGAAAATTAAATCTGATGGGGTTAAAAAGGAAAAGCGTATTTGAAGAATATTGTACTCTTTTAGAAATATTTGTTGCGCATTACTAAGCAAAATATATCACAATTTTGAACTTATTGGGCGTTTTAAAAAATGTATAAAATAGAAGATATATGCTGGCAACGAATACTAACTATTTTATTTAGCAGTCGAGTTTGTTTTTGGTGTGTTGGCTTTACGGTAAAATCCATCCGAGGATTTGAGCAGTTAATGAAAACACAACAATAAATTAAACACATACTGGAAGAATTTGGAAATTGTTGTGAAAATATTTTGTTTTATTCTGTTTATAGGCAAAACTTGAAACAAAAGCTCTCAAGGCAAAGCGGCCAGGATTCACGGATGAGCGATACAATGAGACATCATATTATGTCGAGAATGGTAAGTTTACTCAGTTTTTATACTCTCAGACTATGGATGCAGGTTACACGCAGTTGAGGAATGACAATTTGCTCATTTTCAGTCGACATTTTCTATGCTCCGTTGAAGTTATCATTTATGATATTACAACTTTCGTCGTAGCATAATTTGGTAGTATAGGTGAACCATACCTGGTCTTTTCAGAGCTAATGAACAAAATGTAATTGCAAATTTCATCGAATTATTGTGGAAGAGCTATTATATTTCTGGGCGATTAGTTTTCCATTTTTATATATTATTAAAAATAATTTTCCAGGGGCTCTAGAGCTTTTAGAGCCTCAATTAAAAATACATATAGCTTTCAGAAGTCCTGCTAAAGACAAGAAGACTTCTTTTGTCCAGCAAGCAACACGTCGTTATCCGAGCTTATCGTATTGTTGCGCGACTTCGACTACTACGTTGCTACAATTTGTGAAAGTAATTTGTTTGAATAATATGAGAGAATGACCTTTCCTGAAATCATTGTTGTAAATGCGTTATATTTGATGTCCGATTGATTTTCTATCGATGAAAAACGTCGGTATAAAGGACGGAAGGGTTTTTGTTCACGATTCCTCTGGAAGTCCTAGTTCTCCCTTTTCACATTGTACTAGTGGATTAGTTTTGCATGTTTCCTCCGTGGAGGGAATAGTTCACTAATACCATCAAGAGGCTTGCACAACGGCTTTTGTCTGGCCATGTATGGTTGTTTTGTATCCTTCGATTTTCTATTTATGCTACTCTGTAAACATTTTGAATAGGAAACCAGGGATGAAGTGAAAGCACAAGCTTTTTTTCGCCCGACGCATTCATCAAATGAAATATGTCTCACATGGGTTGAGTTGTTCATACGCGTTGAACTTACTTCCTGCTGAGTCCTAATGCTATGTAGGTACATCTTCAAAGCTTTTATGGAAGAGAACGTCACACTTTGAGCAACTTAGTCGTTTCCTCGGTCTCGTTATTATTTTATTATTTATTATGGTAAATGGAAAGTGGGTGCCAGCAGGATACAACAACGCTAACACCATCATCACCACCGCTGCTGCTAAACAAAAGACAAAAGCTGTCTCCCATGGTCTTCTCTCGTTCATATGAAAATTTTTACTCCTCGTCCGAATAGCACTGAAGTAACTAGTGTTTCTGAGGTGATGAGAAAGTTTTTTTTTTTCGGGTAAAAAACAACTCATGTTGGTACTTGAGAGAAAGCATTTGTGCGTTCGTTAGGCTTTCTGCATGAATGTGTAACTCTTAAAGTTCCTTACAGGAGTTTTGTTTGAAAAGGAAATTGTGCTGTTGGTGCGGGGATGGTGATGATTATCTCATGTTAATGCTAGTGATTTCGCCTGAGGAGAAAAGTCTAAAGAAAGGTACTTGTAAATTGTCAAAATGTTAAAAACACCCCAAGTACTGCACCGCTCCGTCTGCTTAATGAAACTCAAGAACAAGTTGAAAAAGGGAAAGTTTTATTCCCTTTTTCTTCTTTTTTAATTCTGTTTAGAGATGTTAGAAACACCCCAAGTACTGCACCGCTCCGTCTGCTTAATGAAACTCAAGAACAAGTTGAAAAAGGGAAAGTTTTATTCCCTTTTTCTTCTTTTTTAATTCTGTTTAGAGGAACTCTCAAGTACGTTTCTCACTCAAGACTTTGTATGTATGTGCTTTAAAGTGAAAAGCAAAAAAGGGGAAGATTTCTTATTCTTACAAAGCACGTGTTAAGTTTGATGAGCATAATTTTTTGTCGAATAACCGTGTGCTTTGTATACGACTCTTTGAACTTTATTTACTGTACGTAACGGTGGATTTGTATAGAATAAATTACCAGAATGAATAATCCTTTGCCTGCACGGGTACCTGACGGTTTGGAAAAGTGATGCACGAAGATTATGTGGTTGTGATTATTGATTATGTTGATGAGGTGATGGGTTCCCTTGGCGCTCTTCCATCTTAGACTCATATCAGGCCAATCCAGCTACTTTTTTGCGTTCTCGAGAATGTCAATTTGGTTGCAAAGAAAGGAGCAGAGGTGGAAGGAATGTGTTTGAATACATATGTACAATACAGTCACTAATAAGTTTACAAGATGGTCACAATGATAATGTTAATGAAGCAGAAGAGACAGAACATCTTTCTGATATTGCCTGACCTCGGACGTTTTTCACAAGAAAACCTCTAACCAATTTATTTTTTTTCTCGGGAGACCCTGTAGTTGCATAAACTCGTCTCCCAGGGTGGTATTAAAGCTGTTTATTTTGCTAATGAGCCCGTATGCAAAGCCATTTCCCGATGAGATGTAATCATACTGGGTTGCACGGATGGATGCAGAATTCGTCTAAACTATTTTTTCATTTTTTACTTCTCAACCCGCGTACATGTTGGAATGTTTGAGATTTTTGGGAATTTTTTCTTTACTTTGTGTTTCCTTGCTAACTTACAAAACTATTTTTTTAGATAAGGGATGCTTGGAGGGCTTTCCAACAATGGAAAATGACAAAGACATTCTCTTTCTTATTTTCTGTCCTACATATTGAATTTTTCAACTGTATTTTTTATGAGTAAAAAATGCTTGGAAATTCTGTGGGATTGGCGCAGTATAAATACATATTGCCTACCGCTTCAAATGCATTTTGTGGGATAGATTCTACTTCAAATCTATGGCTGCTATATATATGTATATTGCTGATTGGGATTGTGACAGACGTTTTGCTAATACTTCCCTCTACTGTTACCTCACTTGGTAAAAACACTTGCCATCAGGCTTAGTATCTCACAACCACTTTTACTCGCTGAAAAATTGATCGTTTCTTTTTGGAATGGTTCCATACGGTGTTCTCCCTCTTCGTCCTACTCAGAAGAGTTTTTTTTTTCTTTTTGCTGTATGGCAAGTTTGATATGCTTTGGTCTCCTCTCTGTTAGCTTATTGGCTTGCAATCAGTTGAGCCGCACATGTCAAAGTGTCTGAAAGTCAATTTTTCTTGTACGATTGATGGAATTTCAATTTTACTTCAGAAATCCAACATGACGAGCACTTCACTTTCACGTTGAGACCATTTTTACTAGTTTTCTATGAATTATATTTAGTGGTTTCTAAAGCTTAAACTCCATTTTATTCCATTTTTTCTACTTCTTGCATGTTGCTTTCTGCAACGCTTATTCGCGCTCAGCGAAAAATCTGTTTCAGTAAGCGCATTACATATTGTTCTGGCAAAACAGGTACATACAGATAAGATTCCATGTTCCTATAGTCGCCACTAAAATTTTTTAATTAGAATTTTATCCTCAGTGCATTTAAAAAATTTTCCTAGCACAAATACACCACTCGCCCGCCACACTTTTACCAAACAAGAGTTGCCATGTGTTTAAACTTAGCTCTTAATTTATTAATGCTCCGGTTTTGACTGATGGTGCACAGCGGACTCCGAAGTTCCTAGAAACATAAACCCCAAAAAATTTTCGTTAAAAAGCTACCATCAGCTTTTCCTCTATTCCCAGGTAGTTATTCCATCCGATTCCATTTATGTTTGTCGGTATAATATTTTGCTTCTCCTGGCAAATAACCCGCATAATATTGCTTCCTATTGTCAGTCACACAACCGCGGACATGCAATCAAGCAGCAACAGCTTTAAGTTCAACCACACCATTCGAATTGTCGATGTTAGTCACACTGTATCATATTGCATAATACGTGTGTATCAAAGGGAAAGTACTCCAATTATAGTTACATCTGGTGATGCTTCTACTGCAATGCAGTTATGGCTCGGAAGTCGTAGTGGCAGAGTAATCGTAATAATACTAATAATTGATAACGACAACATTTCAGGAATCCATTCTATCAAATAAATGTAGCCGCCAGTTTCAGTAGTGTATACTCGATTATTTGATACTTTCCCACAGTATTACTGTTATAGTAAACTATTTTATATCACATTGTAATCTGCGGGAAATCATGTTTTTTCGTAATGGAGCTAAGAACCATTAAACGAATTCCCTGCAAAAATAATTTTTACTTGTCCCTTGCGGACCTGTACGTATTTTTCTTTTAGACAAGGTTTAATGTAGAGTAAAAATAGTCCGAGTCATTTTGACATGGGAACTGAGTGCGGCTAAGGTTTCCTTCAATCCCATGACAATTCTTATATACAGAAAATGTTTTTGGGGACCTGTAAGGTAACGAACAACAAGAGTTCATAAAAAAAATGTTCTGACTATAGTGAAGTTTATGAAAAGAAAAGACAGGCAACACTCATCTTGAATATCACCGAAAAACAACTAATATCAGGGCTGAGGGCGAGTTTAGCAAGGGTTTTGGGTGTCACAAGTTTACTTTTCCGATCCATTTATCTTTCTGTCTTTTCCTGTGACTCCATAGGAATTCACACAGTCAACCAAATGGAATAAGAATGTTGATGGGGTTATGAAAGTAGGAAAAAATAGTTTCTCCTGACTGGTAAAAAAGCGTTTGCTCATGCAGGAGGCAGGCTGAAATGCTTTTACTATGCTATCTATGAATTCCATTTTTTAGAGAAGGGGATGCGTCTTATGGTTTATTTATGCTTGTAGGTTTCATATTCGTTTATGGCTCAGAGTAATAACAATGTCTTGCATTTGGGTCCTTTTAGACGAACTGTATAATTTACTCTACTCGTTTAATGTCCTCTCTGG
>VICI01004948.1:0-10098 GCA_019593645.1 Akabosia matsudoensis
AAAAAAAAAAAACCTCTGCACTATGTCAACTCTGATGTCGTAACAATCAATTTTGCGATCAACTTGAATAAAAAATATAACATGTCACTCGGGAGGGAGCTTGTTCCGGGCTTCTCAGAACTTTTACATTCTTTTTAACCCTTTCACATACATTTTTTTGGTGTTTGTAACGCTTAAGTGTTTCTTTTTGCATTATATCGATTCATGGGCAATCTGAGATTTTTTTTCAGGATCAGTGAATGACTTTTTTTTTAAATGCGAAAATACCTTAGCACATTTTTTGTAAACAAAGAATTTTATTTACTCAAGTAAGTCTTTCAGAATTTTTGTAAGGAATGAGTTGTTCAAAAAAGGACATTTTTGAATTGGGGACATGCAGACATATGGCAATAAATCAGAGCGGTCAACTCACCGCGACTCTGTATAATACACAAACAAACCGCTTGTGTGGAGCATAAGCGTAGTCAATTTAAAACGACTGAGATGACAATTTCCAAGCACTAGAGAGTTTCCTAACAAGGTGTGTGTGTGTGTGTGTGTGTGTGTCTGCTTTCTTGTGTTGTTGAGGTATCTAGAAGAAAGAAGCAGAGAAAACAAGACAAGACTGTATCAAAAGCGAGAAACCTTATACTGCGACATAGGTATAGCATACTATACATTAGGCTTGAAACGATAAAAAAAATAAGTTGACTGATTGGCTGGAAATGCTTTCACTAACGTTATCGGGTACACGTTTACCCTGACAGAGAGGGAGTAAAAAAAAAAGAAATCTCGTATAAGAGAAAGTGATCAAGGAAAGAGAGCGAGAGAGAGAGAGAGAGAGAAAAAAAAATGAAAGAAAAAACTAACAGCCATGTTCATGATAGTAGATGGTGGGTGAGTATGAGTAGTTTGTATTGAAAGTGGGAATAATGAGAAGGCAATGTGGCAACATGAAATGTGCAGAGGACAGAAAATATATAAAGTGTAAGATGCTGATTCTGATGCTGCTGCTCCTGGTTTTGGTACGGTCGCCACCACAATCTATCCCACATCTGAGACTTTCTCCGAGGAATGAGCGAGAGAAAAAGAGAAACATATATGTACTCGTATTCCACACACAAAACAGATACACATCGTCTGTCTGGTAACGAATAAGGACTTTTTTTCTTTATTATTATTTTGCAATCAATCGGTTTCGTGATGTGTGTGTCTGTTCTTTTCTCTTCTTTTCTTTCTATCGCGTGTGCTTTCACTCCCGAGTTGTGAATCGTTGTGGACTTTTTAAGACAAAGTAAAAACAATGTGTGTGTGCACACAAATTTTTTTTTGTGATTAAAACTTTTTCTAATGTTAAGCAAGTGGTCATAAAAACTAACTGATAAAAAAAAAACACTCTACTCTCGGTAAAAGTTTCATAATAAATACAGTCAAGTGAAGTTGTGTTTATATGAATACTTGCATGTTTTTACATGCGGTAGCCAAAAAACTCATTTGGTCTGTGCTCTTTGTAGTTCTCTCTCTCTCTCTCTCTCCAGGTATTTTAGTCTCAGTTACAGACAAGCATTATGTTTGATTTATTAAGGCTTCTTCTCTGAATACTCCCAGTAACCTACCTCTCCTTTCTGTGACAAAAAAAAATCTACTTTTTTTCTTTCCTAGTCGGTATTTTTTTTTCTGTGCAAGATTAAAAATAATGTAATGAGTTTACTATTCCTCTGTGTCTGGTTTGGTATCTATTACATACATGTCGTTTCTCTTTTGAACAGAGCTGTGAAACTAACATGATTTCGTGAGTCACCGCCCGGAAACGTATCCTGTAAAAATTTGTAAAAGCGTTGAAAAAAAATTCACAGAGGAATCCCTTGCGATGGACATTTAAAATGGGGAAAGCCAGAAGACAGTGCGTGCATTGTGCAAAAGTTCAACCACCGGACGGTTGTGATTGAGTGCAGTTTTTTTGTTAAAAAAATGACGAGGCATGCCACGAAATTCCATTGGTTCATCGATACTCCTAAATACATGCATATTTAGCATCGACGCAAGTTTGACTCACGCAACTGCTTTGGAATTTGTACGTGCCAAGAGGGATAGAGAATTTGTGAGTTTGTCAAATCCATGGGATTCCGGGACTGAGCAGCATGACACTGTTCAAGTGGATCCCCTCAGTATTTCGAAAACCCGGGTTTTCTTGTTACACTCCTCGTCAGGTTTCCAGCTCGTTGTCCCACGAAAGAGCCGAACACTCGTGTCAACGGGATTATGAGTCTTCACCATCACCACCACCACCACCATCAACATCACCAACATCAGACGCCACAGCAGCAACCATCATCGTCCACCGCCACTACGTCAACGTCTACAACTACTGCCAAAACAACAACGACTTCATCGCATCAACATCACGCCCATCATCAAACCCGGTATTTCACTCAGCATCACCATAGACATCCTCCCATCCATCCGTTCATTCCGCCAAGACCTCCGTCGACCACGTCCAGTGGGAGTATCTCAACTTGCGGGTTTCCAGATGATTTGCCAGATGACTTGCCCATGCCCCCACCCACCCCACAGCAAGAAGCTCACGGAACGTCCTACACTTTCCAACCAGCACACCATGCAATACTTTATCACAGACATACGTCCCCTCATTTCCCTCCTCAGCACCATTTACTTCATCACTACTCCTCCTCCCATCATCCTCTTCCCCACCACGCATCCCTCGAGCAGTACACCGTTGGAGGAGGAGTGCCAGAACATTCCCATGCGGGAGGAGGAGGGAGTGTTGCTGGGAGTAGCCGAGCCGGAAGCAGAGCCACCTTTCTGGGCGATGACGATCCAATCGATGATGACGACGACACGGACGCAGACAACTTACTTTTGGTGGATAATAGCGTTGGTGTTCAAGATGCAGTTTACCTGGACCCGGTGACAACGGATAATTTTTTAACAAATGTCGTGCAACGGTTCAAGCGGGACTTTATCTACACGTATGTGGGCGAAGGTACGATGCTTGTCTCCGTGAATCCATACAAGCCCCTCAGCATATTCTCGCAACGGGTCAAGGCAGCCTATCGTAACATTTCCAACCCATTTCAATTACCTCCGCACATGTAAGCTCTAAAACGTCAAATCAATAAAAAAAATAATAAAAAATAAAACAAAAGACCAATTAAATTCGTAATTATTGTGACTTGCAGATACGGCCAGTTGTGCCTGATACTTCAAAGAAACACTTCATCGCTGGAGCGCACTCAAACGCTTCTCCTGACGGGGGAGAGTGGGTCTGGAAAGTCAACGACGCTTTCCTACTTGCTCGACTTTCTCGCGATGAAGCAAGAGCCTTATCCCCAGCACCAAATGTCCCAGGTCCGGAGTCGGAGGAACAGTGGCCGGTCCACTGGTGGAGGCTGTGGTGGCGGCAGCGGCGGCACACCCTCATCAACTAAAGCAGGAAGCTATTATCTTTCAACTGGCTCACTTCATCGTCACCACCACACGTCAGGTAGACACGCTTGTTCTCTCTTGTTCAAATACGTTTGAGCCTATCTTTCAAGAACAGAAGGGTTATCATTCTTGAATACGTTTTTCATTTATTGTTGTGTAGGTGGTGGAGGCTCAGGTCGTGCGAGCTCACTAAGTTTAAGTGCCCCTTCAGGAACAGCGGCGAGTAGTAGCGTTGCTGCTGCTGCTGCTGTTCACCCTTCGTCATTGCCGAACCTGGCCTTGAGGTTACTTCAAGGCAACTTCCTACTAAATGCCTTTGGTAACTGTAAGACGTGTAAAAACTGGGACGCGTCCCGCTTCGGTAAACTGGTCCAGCTGCAAATCGACTACCTCGGGAATGTCTGCGGAGGTCGGATCGTAACGTATCAACTGGAAAAGTGGCGAGTCCAAGGACCAATCCCTGGTTTCGAACACTACGAGCGAAACTTTCATATATTTTATATTCTGCTTGCGGGGGCAGACTCGACCACGCTGAAAACGCTCCGACTCACGAGGAACCTCGAGACTTATGCGATGCTAAACGTGAAAAACCACTCCAGCTTTCTGAACACCACTCAAACGTCCACACTATCAGCGCCATTCTGTCCTCACGACCACTACTACAGCAGCAAAGGCGTCAGCTGCAGCAGCGGCAGCAAAGGGGCTGCTAGTGGACCATCCTCGGCGATCGGCTTTTACGAGAGGTGCTTCAATCTTGTCAAAACGACGCTGGCCGTGTTACTTCCAGGCTCTACGATTAATATGGACCACGTGTTAAGAATGCTTGCTGCCATTCTTAAGCTTAATAATCTTGTGTTCGCCCCTGTCGCCAATATGGATGGCACTGAAGGTTGTGATGTCACAAATGAGCAGGGTACTTACAAAACAAATTTAGATCAAATTTAAAAGCAAATTTGAAGCCACATCGCATGCATTTTTTTTTCTTTTCAGATCTTCATGACGTGGGAATGCTGCTTCAAATCCTGCCCCCATCAGTGATTCCAGGAGGATCCGCAACGTTCGCGTACCCGTCACCGTCCACCCCGAACCCCGGCTGCAATAACAATCACACGAATAGTAATAACAATCACCCGCTGAAAGCCATCTTGACCACGCGACGTGTCTCCAGAACGGACGGCTCTGTGGCCAACATCGAGCTGACCGCGAGCGAGTCTTGTTGTTTACGAAATTCCTTAACAATATCGTTATATAACCGTTTGTTCACTTGGCTCACAAAGCAAGTTTGTGTCAAGCCGTTAAACACATCATCGTCAGGGCAAACGAGCCACGGCGGTCCTGAGCCCAACGCCAACTCGCTTAAACACAACCTGCTCAACATTGTTGATTTTTACGGATTCGAGGTTTTTCAAACAAACAGTTTGGAACAGTTTTTAATCAACTATACCAACGAGAAGATCCATTTTGTGCTGGCCGACCTACGACTGCGAATGCTGCAGGAGGAGTTTGTTCGTGACGGGCTAGAATGGATCACAATCGACACGAGCAGCACGACAAGCAGCAGCAGCAGCAGTTCGTCTCCAAACAGCCCTGCCGCTCCGGCTGGAAAGCTGATTGACCTCGTCGAGGAAAACTGCCACGGCTTGCTGAGTATTTTTGCCAATTGTGCTAACGATCATGAGTTGGAGCGCCAAGTTTCACGACGTTTTTCGTCAGGCAACTCTTGTTCACGAGGAGAGCCCTCCTCCAGGGTAGCCGATGAAAATAATCCAAAGGACTCAGGGTGTTCCAGTCAAAAATCTCCGCCAAATCCTCCCTCGAACAGTCCAATAATTGAATATCTCCACCAGTCGTTTCGCCTTCGCCACTGGGCAGGTCCCGTGGTCTACTCAACTCGACATTTTGCATCCAAGAATCGTGACAGTTTACCCCCTCATCTGCCCCACCAGCTCTATACATACACGGCGGACCCCCTTCTCAGGTGCTTATTCTCTCATGACGGGAGGACACCTCCGTCCCCAATGGACTCGACGAATATCACGGCGTCCAGGCTCCTCGCCACATCAAACATGGAGCTGAGCTTGCGAAATTTGTTTCAAAAGACGTGCGCAGCCTCGACAAAGTCGACGAGCTACCACAGAGTGTACTACATCCGGTGTCTCAAACCAAACGAAACCAGCCAGCCGGAAGTGTGTGAGAATGCATTGCTTAAGCACCAAGTCAAGTACCACCGCCTGATTGACTTTCTCCGAGTGTACCGTGACGGTTTCACGTATAATTTGGGCGCATTTGAGTTCCTCGAGCGGTACAAACTGCTGAGCCTCAACACGTGGCCCAACTGGCGTCATCCTCAAGAGATTCGGCTAGGCGTCCAGGTGCTCATGAAGGATCTTCAGATGAAAGAAGGTCTTGACTGGTGCTTCGGAGGGCTCCACGCTTCCCATAATCATAGCAATGTTCCAGAAACCTTAAAAATTTATCTCAAGGGCCAGCGGATCGTGAGCGAACTTGAGGATTTCAGAAGAGAGCGACTTGACGACTTGGCTTTGCTTATCCAGAAAGTATGGCGGGGCTACCGGGACTGGAGACACTGGAACAAAATGAAATCTGCTCACTCCACAATCACCCGAGCATGGCGAACCTACCTCAAATGTAAGCGGAAGGAACAACGAAAACTTTGGAAAACTATGCGCATCGCGGTTCGGCTAATCCAGCAACGCTACATTTTATGGAAACGGCGATTGTTCTTGCGTCAACTGATTGTCCAAGTACGTGCCGAGCTGCAACAGCTCCACGCGACTCCAAACGTGCTTGGAGGTGGCTGTGGTGGACTTCAGTTACCGCTGGTGTCTTCCATTACTCCAGGCACGGGAATGCTCAGCCCCATCAGCAAAGATTGGCCGTACCCGCCCAGCTACTTGGAAGAGGCGAGTTACCACCTGAAACGGATTTTTCACCGGTGGCGATGTCGTCTCTATCGGTCGCGGTTTAATGAAGTTGAGCGTGCCAAAATGGCGGAGAAAGTTACAGCCAGTTTACTTTTTAAAGATAAAAAGTTATCCTATCCGAGAAGTGTGGGCCATCCCTTTTTGGGGGACTACATCCGGTTGAGGCAGAACAGCCAATGGCGACGGACAACGGTAATGATGATGCTCCAAACGATCACCCAGTCTCAGCAGCTGCCCCATGTTCCTAGCACGGCGTCAGCAGCCGTTGCAGCAGCGATAGAGGAAGCTCAGAAAAATGCAATTGCTGCTGCTGCTGCGGCGGCGACAGCTGCAGCAGCAGCAGCAGCGCAGGAGGAACCTGGTGGAGGAGGAGGAGGAGAGGGAGGAAAGCGAAACCCACCACCGCCCCAATTACTGCCTTCACAACAGATTCAAATTGTATTCGCAGACTTGATCAACAAAATTACGCGGTCGAGTGGAAAGTTTTTACCGATCGTGCTCGTAGTGACGACCACTCAAATAATGATCCTGGACCCACGCACTCTAAACATTAAGTATAAAATCCCGGCGAGTGAGATTTGGCGACTCTCTGTGAGTCCGTACGGTGACGACATTTGCGTGCTTCACCTGCAGCACCCGCGAGTATCCGGAGGAGGCTCTGTTATCGGTCCCGGGGAGCAGGGAAATTTGTTTGAGCGAGTTCTTTCAGATGATGACGAGGGGTACTATCAGTTTGGGGACAACCCGAGTCCAACGTTTGACACGCGAACTGGCGGATGCCTGACTTGCAGCACGGGGGGAACAGGAACAGGTGCATTTGGAAGCACTTATTATACTGGAGGCATGGGTAACGATAGTCCTTCGTCTACACAACATCAATGCCAGCCGGGATCAGGTGGATGTGGGTTATTCGGAGGGGGAGGAGGAGGAGGCACTGGCCTTCCTGGGGATTCCGATAGTGGGGCATATGTTACGTCCGAGTTTGTCAAGTTGACCAAGGGAGACCTTGTCTTACACACTTGTCATCTGATAGAAATGGTGACGAAAATATTCCTGGTTGTGAAAAATGCCACCGGTAGAGGACCTGAACTTGTTATTTGCAACGAGTAAGTAGAAAAAATATGAAATAATTATTACAAATTATGGTCAAGTACAAAGTATGAACTCATAATAATAATATGTTCTGCCTCTTCCATCAGATTTCCTGCCATATTCAACAACCAACGTGTTCAGTTGTACTTCCGGTACTGCGCCAAAAAGTCCAATCTTGTGAGCAGTGGCAGCTCGTCCAAACCCCCAGTCACTCGTGCGTTGTCTCCCCCTGTGGGCGACACCATGGTTATATCCAGTACCCATCAAAATCCCTCCAGAGACGACTTGGCTCCTCATAATCGCTACTCAACCCGATCCCCACCACCGCATCCGCTTTCACTTCACCTGAACAATGACGGACCAATGATTGTGAAAGATAGCACAGGTCTAAGTAGCTGTACATCGTCAGTGCCTCCGCCACCTCCTGCGCCTGCCGGCCTCGGTGGCTGTTCAGGATCCGCGAGTAACCGCGAGGAGCCAGTCATTCCCCCCAGCCAAATTAAAATTACAAGGAAAAAGTCAACCCGAATGGAGTTTCTTTTAGGCGGTGGTCCGGCTAGTGGACACTCATAATAGTCAATCACACGCAATAATGAATTTTTTTTAGTCAAAGACAGAGACGGTAAAAAAAAACTCCAGTTATCAACTAGACAAGTTTGTACAGGTTTTCAAGTGCCAATAATTCAGCGTAGCGTAAATACCACAAAATGTGTCGACGCGTGTGTCTTGTAAAATGTACTTAAAACATTCGGCTTGTTTCATTTTCTTTGTTCAAGTAAAATTTCATACAGAAAAAGAAAATTTGCAGACAATATTCTCATTACAGAGAGTTGGGGTTAGACACAGTGGTTAATAGGCAGAAGAGAAGTATGGGCGTTACCGAGTGCTAACAAATAAACTGCCAGATTTTTTTTTTAACTCGTTAAAGAGTGGCTGGAACGTAGTTTACGTAGTGTTACTAAACTCCACGTGTAATAATCATGCAATAATTATTAATTTTTTCGGGATAACTAGTAGGTTCATATACATTTGGCTAGGTTATTTTTTTTTTAATCGCCGTTTTGTTGGGGTGACTCGAGACAAAAAACTGGAGAAAAGCAATTATCAGTAAGAGTTCTCTATTTGTAATGATAATCTTAATGAAGTGCAATAAAAAATTGGGCAAAAAATCCCGTAATAATAATTTTTTTCAAAAAAAACAAAACAAAGTTCTGTCTTTGTTCTCCTTTGGAGTCCACGAATAAAAAAATGTAAAAACAATCCCAATAAACTATAATTATTTTGCTATACAGTAAACTGTACAAAAAAAACAAGATTGTTCAACACGTTTGAATTGTTAAAGCAAATTTCTAAACATAGAGTAAAACAAATATCCTCCAAATATCGACATAAGAGACAGATGAAACTATATCGCGGGTGCTTCAGTGAGCATTCAGTTAACTAAGTTTCTATAAATTATAATAATTAATAAATATATAATAATAATAAGTGGAAATAAGTTTTAGCAAATAAGTTTTAGTGTAAGAATATTGGAAGCAAATAATGTCAAGTGCTACGAGTTACGTTACGAGACAAAGAACAAGCGTATTGCAGATCATGTGACAACCAATTTTGTAGTCCTCAGAGAAATCAACGCCAAAGTGAAATCAAGATCCGGAGTATACTCCTCCACTCCAAACAAGTTCAATAAAAATCAGTAATAACAAACACAAGTGCTAAATTTTTGTGCAAAAGCATTTTTTATCATAATGTTATGCATTGGAATACCGATTTTCAATTGTCGCACGTTGCCCCACATATTCTAGAAACATTACAACTCAGCACTACTGTCACTGTCCGCACCAAGCTGCATCTCGACCCCCAGTCATGTCCTGGTACACTATGGGGCGACAAGTAGGTGTGCATGATGAACACTTTTAACGTTTGCCCTTGCTCGTCTACTTCAAAAACAATCAATCAGTAATAGGTAGTAGCTACTGCAAAATAAAACGGGACTTTACTAAATACATAAACGCTGCTTTACAATTTAGCATTGGCACTTTTTGTCTGCTACACGAAAATAGATTGTCATTCCCGGAAAAAAAAACCCGAATAGTACTGTGTACTGGCCAAGATGGCTCATCGTTGCCGTCATAGCCCGGAAACTTTTACCCGCAGCTGGTCCCGCACTATCAACATCGTAACCCAGCACCATCATAAATTCTTTTTCTGCAACGATTCGAATAGGAATTATGGACATCAGCTAATTTGTTAACATTTTGTCTCAAATACATGTTCAACAATGACTAATTCATGGCTACTTCGCGGCAGCATAATTATCTACGTTATTTGAGACAAGTACAACCATTATCATGTCCGACTTCCCCTGTAGTTTACTGTAGGCATTTCCTCTCTCGCTGAAGGAAAAATGAGGAGGATCCTCACGTCATTCAGGTGACGAGGCTACAGCTACAGAAGCCAACTGAAATGGAAACCGGAAATGAGGAGGAGGAAAACGAAAAGGAAGATGAAGAGCCGGAGGAGGCAATTTACGTCAAGTGTGCTGTCATTCCAGAAAATGAGGCGGAGAATAATGCAGAGGATCTGGAGGCAACAACGGAGGAAACAACAGACAAAAAAGGCCGATAGTCCCTCC
>VICI01004949.1:0-10094 GCA_019593645.1 Akabosia matsudoensis
AATAAATGCATGAAAATTGAAAAAAAAAACGAATTAATGCAGATTTTCCAATGCGGTAGGTCGTCCAGTTCAGGAAACTCTTTAAGCATGATCCACAGTACTATTTGGCCGAGATTGCAAAAAATTATCCTAAGTTTTGTGGTACGCAGGCCATCCCTTTTTAGCAAAACGTGCGGAAGAGAAAACAGGTAATAAACTTTTGTTTGAGCTTAATTGAGAAAGAAAGCAGTAATGTCATGAGTTTGGTAGTTCTGACTGCTGTTTCATATTTTGTTAAAAACTAAAACTCTCTGAATGCAGTTGGAAGGACGAGAAATTAATTACGACATCGTATTCAGAGATGTATTCAATCCATACTATCCATGTCTTTTATTGGACATAGTTACCTTTCGATTACTTGCATGTACTAAAGTTCATTGCAAAGTAGTTTGAAAATATTTAGAGGGAGACAGGTTGAGTGTGTAGATAAAGCGAAACGTTTTACCTTGCGAAAGTAATTTCTTAACTCTGACTGAGTTGAAATACGGTGAGGAATATGCAGAAACGATTTTTAAATCAGCATGCTTAGTACTAAATTGACCGTCACCTAGTTCTGCAAGTGTGGCCTCAAATACCACAAGGAGATATTGAAAGAAATTTTTTTAGGTGTCGATTGGTATCATACATGAAAATGTTCGTAACTCAAATTATGCGAAGGTTTTTTCTCCGTGGTGTTGGCATTATTAAATTAATTAAAGCATATTGCATTACAGGAGAAAGGAAGTAACACCTTTAAAACCCTAAGGCCAAGCTAACGGGCTTGGCGCCATAGAGAGATAATTTTGTACACTTGCTGAGACCATATACACGGTCCGCATTTACGACATTTACAAATGTCGTACGGCGTTTATAAATGTCGTGTGAAATAAAAAAATAAAAAAAGTTATTATTATTAAAGTGGTCGTCCCAAAAATGGCACATAAACAAATACATAACCGATAATACACGATACATAATCGCCACATTTCGTACACATATTTCGATAATATTTTGACACGTTTATAATTCCAATGGCACTTATAAGTTCCCTCAAAACAGAACGACATTTATATATTCCCTTAGGGGGCAACATTTATACATGTCGTGAACGTCGACTGATATAGTACCCTATAATTACTAAATACAACGCAGGCCATTATTTTGCAAATGCAGCTCTCTAAATAATAATGTTGGACTCTGTTGAAATCGTCGGATTTCGTCAAATGGCTGAATTCCACATTTCCTATGTTAAGCTCAATTAAAGGTAATTACAAGAGTAAGAACTTATCTGCTGCAGCTGAAGCTCTCGCACATAATAGTTTGAATTTTGTAAAAGTAAGCATTACCATTGGAGAGAGGGCTCTGGCAACAATGCGCATGAAAAATTGCTGTACACAAAGGTTATATAAATTCATGAAAACCTCTATTGCTATCAGCACCTAATAACATATTCTACAGTAGTCTTTTCATTTATTTCTCATGCAACAACATTTCCTTGTTGCGGCATTTCTCCAGAAAGCATCATCAACTTTCATCCCCATTTTGAAGTGCATTATTTGCACGTGCTTTCGTAAAATCATCCGTTTCCGTTTTCTGGTTTAAGGCCTCAAGGAGGGTAGAGGTCTAACCTGATCGCGAAAACTTTAACCTAGAACCACAATTCCATCGATACCAAAATCTCTCTCTCTCTCTCCCTATTTCAAACTCCGACGTTTCGAACCGTACACAAGAATCCTTATCAAGGACGAAACAAGAAGGTGGAAGCAAAACGACTATGACTATGAATATGACTAATCATAAGAAAAAAAGTTATTTATGCCAATATAATTTGTTTTATAGTGAACAGCTGTGTCAATCAATCACAAAGTATCCATTCAATTTGCCTGTATACAAACGACTTTCACTCTCTGATGGAATTGATTAGAAACTATAGCTTGTTGTCACTTTATTCAACTTACTGCTGTGCCTGTGGTCATTTATACTGGAACAAATGATTGCTCCTGAAGGTGACTATCCGGATTTTATTTTCATCTCATTTTGCGTCATATAGTGGTTTTTGTTTACACATTCGTAAATCTTTTTACAGTCAGTATGCGACGACAGATAAGTATTGACTCAGATTTGTGTTCGCACTGTTAGCTGAAGCAAAATCAATGTACACTGCCATGTCATTCAACTGTGGCTGTAGCCTGGAGACAAGTTATGCGTCAAAAATAATGGTTTGACTTTAGTGCCGATTTTAAAGGCGTTTAGAAAATATGGGGAACATGTTTGCAAACCCAGAATGAAAATTCAATGTCAGTAAAATTAACAAAACCTCGAATTTTCTGTGGCTTTCTATAAAAAGAGAAAAAAAGAGAAAATATTTCAATTTTTACTGTTGCTATAGAGCTGGGCTAACGCACCCGTTGGATCTAATATACCCGTCCATCTGCAACGTCATCTGTTCTTGGCGAACCCATGTACTGTTTTACAAGTGTCATATCTGAACATGTCAGGTTGCCATTTCCCCATCTTGTATGACTTGATACAGTGAATTTCCCTTCGTCATCACAATTCCCATTACAACTCTCATAACATCTCAGATCTTATGGGTAAACGATGACTAGCAAGAATAGCAGATTTTTTATGAAACCTCTAGCTACGAATTTGTAGACGTTTGCTCCTGAGTTACAGGAAGTTTTGTTCGTGCATGGCAAACTATTGAATGGATTGTGGAAAGTAGATTCGCGAATTTTTGTTGCATTCACCTAGTTCCCAAGCTCGTTTCTTAGCTTAGCGAAACAATCAAGTCTAGACTTGCATTCTGTTAAGTGTAGTACAAAAAGATTGGGATCTCGGTATTGGTGGTAGTGGTGGCATTCAGTGTGGGGCAACTAATGAGTAGGAAGAGTAATGGAGGAATGGACATTGCTAACAGGCCCACTGTACACCTTCTAGTCCTCGAATGCAGAGAAAGTATCAATTCTAACGGAATAGCCATTCCCTTCTTTATTTCATCCTCCAAAACTCCAGTTCATCGCAGTATTTCTCATCATTTGTTGGATCTATTCTCACGAATGCGTTTAAAATAACGTTACAGATTTCACGACACGTTATACATTGACTCAAGTATATCGGTGCTACTTTCCCGCGCTTTTTGTCATGTCGTATTTGCCTTCCCTTTTGATGTGGTGCAGAGGATATTGGCAAAGGATACTGATACCACTGTTTCTGAAATACTCCTATATCGAAACTTCAAAGGTTGGTATAGCGAAATAATATGATATTTTTGGTCAATCCAATTGAGCACCTTTGCGTAGCGAGCTTTTTCATGAACTTGTCGCGATGAGGGGTGTTACTGTTTATAGTTATTATGCAATGCTTCGGTATGGTTGGTCACTATGATCGCCTCTGTTGTATCGTCTTCCCCCCAGGTCCACAACGGCTACGCTTCCGGCTTCCCAGAAGGTTCCCCGGGCTAGTCTCCTAAAGCAGTATGCGCGCACAAACAACGAATTTGCGAAAAACGATGAAGTATGAAAATCGCGAATGATGTGAATTGATGCAGACAAACTATTTAGCGGGTGATAAGCTAAACTTGTTAGGTTTTAGATTTGCAACGATTAACTTCGTCTTTATTCAACGAACGACGAAACGGAATTGAATGAAAAATATGTTTGTAACGATATGTAGTCCTCTTCCTTGTTCCTTTGTAGGAAGGGAGCTACCTTGAACCAGAACTTGAATTGCATATGAAAAAATGCATTTTAGTTTTTCATAAGTCATTAGCATCATTTTCAACAGAACATATAAGCATTAAATCTATAGGGATAAACATATATATATTCATGACGCATATATAACAAAATACTTTTAGTACACTAGACCTGAAAACTGAAACTGAAAATTAATAATCCTACACCTAAAGTATTTACAAAAATGATTTCGTAAAGAAATGCACGAGTATTGAGTTTACATATTGTTGGAACCTAGAAAACAGCCCCAACTGCCTAATCTGAACAAAATGCAAATGAGCTTATCATTTTATGCTGGACTGTTTGGTGCGCCTTTCGATTCGTCGGTATCAGGTCCCTTCTACAAACTTTGGTTAAAGCATCGAAACCAGATATGGTCCACAATATTTTGCAGTTTCGTGGGACTAGATACTATGCATTTGGAACAAATATCGAAGGAGGTACGTTGTACGAAGTTAATACCATGAAGTCCAGCTAGTATTCGCAACATACGAACTCAGGAAGAGCACGTAATATTTCATCAGATACTTAGTAGCATTTCACCAGTAAAGGGCAAATAATATTTCTGCCTAAAGTTCCAGTGTTTTAAAGTTTATTCGCAATATCGCAAATGTCCACAAACTTTTGGTTTTCAGATGGATACGTTTTACTTATGGTTTATTAATCCTATAAAGTTCAAGAACATCACAATTTTTTTTGTTCAGTAACTGCCGATAATTTTTAGAACGTATTTCAGTGAAGCTAAATAATACAATAGATTTCTACCTATACGTTAGCAGTATGAGCTATAAATTATTCTCAGAAAACGAAGTTACTCCTGCTTCAGAATCTGTGCGAGTTGGAGTGTGTCTAATTATCATAACGAAAATGTATTTCGCCTAATAATAGCCTTCTGTACAGCAAGGTTTATATGACTTGTGTCCCTGCTATATTATATGTGGAACAAAGGTTTAGGTTTTAAGGTAATTCCTGCTCCAGTTCATAATCTCGTCATTCCTTTTTCGCGTTTCCACACCCCACCCATTTTAGATTCATCCAGCATGAATACCTGTTACGAGCCTCTGCATATGCTACGTAGTTCCACTACGATTTTTAGTGATGAGAAATGCCGCCAATTTCTGAGATGCATTGGAGTTTGTCTTCGTCTCTTCTACCTTTTAAAGACCTAAGGAGAACGTGCACGCGATTGGTAACGGACACTTTTTTGCGTTTCGAGAGCACAGAAAACAGCAAGAGAGGGACATAGACTTTCCCTGCTATATGTCTGCGTAAGTCCATGTAGGTATCAGCAAGGGTAACATGCATTCTTCTGGCCACAATGATGGCTGTTTTATGTATATATCCGTCAAAATATTTGAATACAAGGTGGTATTTCAAGTAATGCTGAACTGCTTGTGTAACCGCTACATTGAATGCACCCACAGCACAGCGTAGAAAAGTTCGTTGCTTGCTATGCTTTAATGTAGTATGTACATATGTATTTTAGCGTCGTAGTAGGCAATCTAATATTTTTCGCATGCCAATCAGATCAAAACTTTATGTAGTCGCGTACAAGAGTAATCGTTATTGGGATGGAAATGGGATGCACGCAAAAATTACTTTCTAGTGAGAGAACAATATTATCTGGCGGGCTTTATTTATGAGCATGGGACAAACTTGGAATTTTTGTTGCCTTGAGAAATTGAATTACCGAATTCTTAAAGTTTGCAAACTTTATACCCTTTTGTTAACTTTAAAGCCGAAATGAATTGTTAAGAATTGGTATCAGGACATGCAACATGTTTGAAAGAAAGCCGGCAACTTGAATCTGTGATGGGAACGCTGGCTTTAGCATATTGTTTGAAATATTCCGCAAATACATACAAAATTTGGAAATGAGCCGGTATTGCATCGGTTTTTTAGTAACTAGAGAATCAGTTTCGAATCCCGTCTGAGTCTAGCATGCAAAATTATATTAATGAGAGCTAACTACCAAACATGCGAATACTATTGATACGAATGAAATCAAGCATGAAAAGAAAGACTAGGGTGATCTCGTGCGGTGCCCTGCGCTTCCTATCAGCTAATGAGTTCGGAGGTGAAAAATTGAAACTCCGTTATCTTCGGGCAACTGCAGGAACCTGTGAAGGGCTTATCCAAAAGGGCTAAAAAGTTCATGTTCTTCCTTGGGGCCACACAAATACCCCCACAAAGTTTCAGCCCAATCGGATTAAGCGTGTAGGCTGCAGGCTTTACACGAGGTCCCGGAACCACGGAGAGGCGGTGAGGCTGAGAGGCAAAGAAAAAAGATACCGATCGACGACTATAGTAATCTGATAAAGCTATTGCTCCGCAATGCTTAATAACCCTACGTTTTTATCAATATGGTTGATCCTCTTTCAGTGGGATATTTGAAATGTTACGTATGCAAACGCGTCTTTTCCTTCTGACAAATTTTCTTTGGTACATATGGTTTCTACGAATTCAGCCATTGAATGCCCATCCTGGTATATGGAGCCATACATTTTATTGCAAATGTTTGCTCTACCTGTGTGTCTCAAATCATCATCATTAATTCTTTTTTTCGCCTATACTGCAACATTTCGGCTGGTTTGTCGACTCGCAGTAACAAATAAAGCAGTAACAATGGGCCAGCCTCACAGAAAATAAAGCGCTCAAGCAAGATTCCCATGAGTAGCGAAAGCGCGCATTGGACGATTTCAAAGATTCCGTAAAACATGATTTACAAGATTCGGTGAAACAGAAGTTGCATGATTCGGTAAAACAGAAGTTGCAAGATTCAGTAAAACAGAAGTTACAAGGTTCGGTAAAACAAGATTTGAAAGATTCGGAAAAACATGATTTGCAAGAATCTTTAAAGCACAATCTGCAAGACTCGTAAAACACAATCTGCAAGATTCGTAAAACACAATCTGCAAGACTCGTAAAACACAATCTGCAAGATTCGTAAAACACAATCTGCAAGATTCGTAAAACACAATCTNTCGTAAAACACAATCTGCAAGATTCGTAAAACACAATCTGCAAGATTCGTAAAACACAATCTGCAAGATTCGTAAAACACAATCTGCAAGATTCGTAAAACACAATCTGCGAGAATCGCTAAAACACGAATTACGAAGCGTTATCGACCAGTTTAAACACACCCTGTAAGTTGTCACGAAGAAGATGTCAGACATTGGTTCTTGAACCAAAATGATCTACGCATGGAGTTCTATCCCATTCGTCAATAAAACTTTTTGTCCATGTACGAAGCATTATCGTCAACTTTAATCACCCTATAACTCGTCAATAAGACGAAATCAGATATAGGTTCTTCAACCAAAAATGATCTACGCATGGAGTTTTATCAAAATCGTCAATAAAACTTTTTGTCCATTCACGAAGCATTATCGTCAACTTTAGTCATCCTACAACTCCTCAACGTGACGACTTGAATGGTCAACCTCGACACCATAGAATTGCTGATGGTCAACAGTCATGCGGTCAGAGTTGCAAGCCTGAAACATTAGCAGTTCCAGAGATTTTTTGATAACAAACGGACAGACACACGGACGAACGGGCGGACAGACACCCAAGACGATATTATAGAGTAGCATTCGCTACTTAATAACTATTATTCTCGGTAATATAAGTAAAATCTGACAAGGAACTATTTTGCTGGGATATCCTGTGTCATAACCATACTTCCACCAACAGATCTCTTCATTTCTCATTGACAAGAACGGTACAAGGAAACGAAACGTAACATAAATATACCAAAAAGAAACATTGTATTTCCAGCCGAAAAAAACCCTGTAAAAGCCCTTCCGCCAACCGGGCTGGCCGGTTACTGACCACGAGTGTCACACGTTATGAATTCAATATGTAGAGAAACTTTACAGAATAATATTTTTGATGATGAAACTCGAAATTGAACTTTCAACAGACAAATGTTAATTTGCCAGAAATACGCAAAAGAATACTTTGCTAATGCAATATATTTAATAGAGGAATCACACGGCATTTATAAATTACCTGTACGAACATCCTTTAAACAAACACATAAGATGTAAACTACCTCGATGTCGAGAAAAATTGCGACCATAGAGTGTACATTAGGAGAATATTGTGTAGGGTGCAGAGATTTTAGGCTCACAGTAGTGTACTCGTACATTTTACCCATCAAGACATCATTGGGCTGTGAAAAATATGTTGATGGTTACTGTACAGGGTGTACACATTGTTGTAGCGTATTTTTACTTCCCTGATAATGCAACTCTACTTACAGCTTTCCCGTTATTTTCACTCAATTCCGGACCAGGTTGCTCGCTTCGCGCTCGGATGAACAACAAATAATGTTCCCGGAATCCACGCAAGGAGACATAGGTTGGTCGCCCGCTTTACCCGCAAGAAGAAAAAGTTGAACAAATTGGTTTAGCTAAATTGACTCGAGGGAAATTTAATGCAGATCTATGCAGATTTACAGCCCGCATGAGAAACCACAATCATTCTACTGAGAGACGAAACTGTAATCCACGCAGGCAGGACACCAAAATATCTTTATTAATATTATCATACTAAACTAAAATGTCGGAATTGGTCATAGGCACTTGCTTGCTGACGTTATGCTTTATGTGGCTAGCAATGACTAATGACATTCGAGTTTAAGCAGTAAAAACCAAAGACGCATATCAACTGTACGAAAATGCAGTCTAACAAAATAAAAGAAAGATCATTTCTAGTTCGTAATCCCTCCCAATGCATGTTATTCTGCTTATTTTTCTCGAAATACTGTCATTTCAGTTTAGTATAAGAAAAATGAAGGTCTTTCTTACGAAGCGAGTCCATGTGCCTCTCATCGTACTGGTTTTAATGAATAAACAAATCTTCTTGTGTGCTAAATGCACAGGAAAGTGAACAATTCAGAATCGTCGATCCAGTTTGAAAAGAGCCACAGCTTGCTTGCAACATATTTAAAATGCGAAAGGCTACTATGACTAGAGAATACCATTGTCGGAATCGTAATCTAACTGAAGAGAATCCTTACATAAAAAGTGCCATTCAGAAAATGTAGAAAGGGTAATACCGGGGAAAGTAGAAGGAGTCTCCTAAAAGTACGACTGTATAGCATGGTTTCACAACTTTATACAATACTAGCCAGTCCTGCCTCAAGCTGATCACTTGAAATATTTCAGGGCATAATATTTGTAAAATAGTGAAGGGCCGTTTTCTCTTGAAAGTGCATAAATTTGGATGCCTACCTGGTACCTGATTGAAATATAAAGCGGCTTTCTCTTGCTACTTTCAAAATAACAAAATTATTTGACTTGTATAGGTACACTTTTTGCTTTCGCTTTGTACATGCCTACATACTTAAGAAAGGAGCAACTGAAGTTAATTTGGTCGTACTGTAAGGGGGACCTCGAGTTTGAGTGCATTTTGAAACACGATACATACACTTTTAGATATATGACAAAATGCATTTTTATACAATTTCTACATGCTTATAATTTTAGGTAGTCGATGAGTCAACAAAAGAAAGGCTGCGACGTCAAACACGATGCAAAGAATAATCGCAATTCCTCATTTCAATACGCTGAAATAAACAAGTCATCATTTGTTTGCTCTAACATTGAATTTTCCTCAAAATGTGTTGCCTGCATAGGTATTTGTTTATCATATATTATTGTAACGTCACTTCGCGATAAATTAGTTTGTGCATTTGCTGCTGACTGGTTAAGAAACGTATTTAGAAATCTTTTGGGACGTATTCGTTTTGCCAATTACACATAGTACCTAAAATTTCCGAACCTACTATACTGCATCTTCTCCCAATGCAAACCCTGTTTTCTTTTATGCAAAACATTCCAATACGATGTAAATGCAGACGACAGTGGAAAAAAGCTGGCGCTGCTCTATCAGTCTAACTAAATATGTGTGATTCCATCTACATTTGGGAGACTTTGCAAGTTCGAATTTAAATTTACCAGGAAAATTTGTCAGTAAATGTAGGGATATTAAATGTGTGACTAGCTGTTAAGTTGGTCAAAAATTCCCAAGATCAGAGTATAAAGGAATCTATGAAATTATGTTCTTACTCTATGTCGAGATTACCATCTTGTTTCTTTTCCATTCGAAAAAAGCTAGAAACTCGATGTAACTGTTATTTTTATTGCTTCCACTTCATTATTTGAAATTTGAAATTTATTCGTCTGTCGTCATATTTGCGAATAAGCATACAAAACATGAAACCTTGCTAAGCAAGTATTTAGAGTTATTTTCTTTCACACTTTTTGTTATACTCTATGTGATAATAGGTAAATAACTTAAACATTACAATGATTTTAAAAAACGTTG
>VICI01004950.1:0-10093 GCA_019593645.1 Akabosia matsudoensis
CATGATTTTTATAAATAGATTGATCCATGATTGAAAAATTACTATTTTTGTTCCTGGTGAAGCAAGTCGATTCAGAATGAATATTTTCATGAGTAATGTAAATGCATATTTTCAGACCATTCGCATAAGAATTTCTTAAGGAAGCATCATTTTGGTAAAAATTTAAATGAAGATCGATAAGAAAAGATCCAGAGTTCCATTGATGCCAGAAGTTCTCATTTGAATGTTTCATTTCATACTATTACCAATCGAAATACAAGTGAACACTTGTAATCGTTGAAGTAGACGTACACGCATGAAACTCTTCTTACTGCACAGTGAGACTGTGGAACGACCTTTTTAAGGTACGTGAGTATATGGAGTGAAGGTTGGGTATGGGGCAAAGGTATGGGACATATGCATACATGTCTAATGATTTGATGTCTAACGTTTTGATGTCTAATGTTTTTTTGTTCAACGAAAGTAAGGTCTAACCTTTTGCTGGTCTTTTATTCAGTTTGTTCACTGTATTGACGGCTACCAAACATTAAATAGATAATCTCTTAAACCACAATTATAACAGTCCGCACCTCGCAAATACATAGCATATGCGAGAGTGTACGGACTTGTGCTCAGATGGTCATGAAATGATGCTAACTATTCACAAAGGTTAACATAGGCAGTACCCTGTGGACAAATGGAACATTTTTGTACGAAAATTTCATACTCAGAAATCAAACTTTTGCGATTTGAAGTAGATCATCTTTGTTTTCCCGCTCACAGTGTGAATCTTGTTGCGCCTGTAAGTTACATGAGTTCAATTTTTCGGTTCTATGGTTTCACGGAATCGTAATAAATTTGCAATGGGCTCGTAAAAACTAATAACAATTTGCTTCATAGCTACACATAAACAGGATAAGAGAATTAATAAAATCTAGATATCTCAAATCTAGATGTGTGTATATGATTTTATTTCTCGTTATTATTTTACCTGGTTGTTTCAGGTTTAAAAGTAAAAAGTAAATGAGATTACAGATTACAAGTTCCTGTTATGTATCTTGTCACATAAGTGTTTCAATACAAACAAGCGTCTATGCTTCTATAGAAGAAGTTACCTGCAGGTATGTTTAATGTTCACATATTAGATTTACGGTTACTGCACCTGTTGCGGTCAACATATCCTAGAAAACACGAGACATTTGTAGGTACTAATGAACTAGCGCAAATCAACGTACTGAATAAGTAACAAATATATATTGCCGTAATGCACGAGGAATCTTTTCTACATGAGTTTAATAAAATAAATTCAATGTGGTAAATGCAAACGACATATTTGGCTCCTAATGAAAAAAGAGTATCATTTACCGTAAATAATGCAAGATAAAAAGACGTAACCTCACCAAACCACCAATCCATTAGAAAAATAATACTGTAACATGGTATTTTGCCGTAAATTACATGATTCGGTTGCACTTTGTGTCCTTTACCTTTTTTAGGGTAATTCTTCACGTTCCCCTCTGAACTTTGTTTAATGTCCACACTGAATACAAAAGAACTTAATATCTTTGCTAAATGTATCACTTCCGAGGTGTACGTCTTAAAGTTGGCAGCGGAAATTGATAATAGCCTACGTGCACGTGAAATAGCATGATTACCTAACATAACCCATTCTCGG
The DNA here is from genome assembly GCA_019593645.1 of Akabosia matsudoensis. Taxonomy (NCBI): domain Eukaryota; kingdom Metazoa; phylum Arthropoda; class Collembola; order Entomobryomorpha; family Paronellidae; genus Akabosia; species Akabosia matsudoensis. The sequence continues at coordinate 1,655 of VICI01004950.1, forward strand.
CCGCAAATGCGTCAAATTTTTTCATGCGCTTTGATCGTCCCTTCGATATTTCAAGTTGAGCTGTAAAGTGAATGAACCAACGAGCATCAAAGAGTAAGAAATTATATTTTTGCAGTCTTCTTTCCTTTTTAGTATCTTCTGTAAAAATACAAATCATGCTTTAATCTAGAAAAAATACGGAACAGTTCCAACTCAAAACCACCAGATCTCACGGACTTAGTTCAAAACAAACTACGCTTCTTTCGAGGGTTGTGTTCCATGACTATCAAATCCGATGGGGTGACAGGATCAATCAAATAAAACAGGAAATAGGCGTTCTTTAGCAGTTACTTTATCATTTCAACCTTTTAACACTGGGCTGACCATTTGTAACATTATTAATTCAGGTTCCAACACTAAATAATTATGTTTTAATGGCGATTAGAACGAGCAGTTAAACCACAATATTGAAAGAGCCTTCTGAATAACTTATAAAAAGGCGTTACTTGTATCAATATGCAATCACATACTTAAACATACTCAAATGTTGGGGTGAAATAAGCAGTCATTTTACTTCAAAGATGAAAGAAAACAGGGCCATTATATAAAACATGCCTTGGTCCTTTCCAGTAACATGGAATACTACATGCATCCAACACACGACCGTTGTAACCCAACACCGAACACGCAAGGATCATTGTTGGTACACTTACGATGATATGAAATATTGCAAAAATTGGGAAAACGCCTCTTACCACTTACTGGATTCATGATTTACCAAGTTCCTGCACTTGACAAACATATTTTTTCATGCTTAAAAATCGAAAATGTATTTAAAGGAAAATGCGTGGGAGCGGTGTTCATTTGGAAAGGGCACGGGAGTCACCATTCGTAAAGTGTAAGGTGGATAAGATAATGCACATGGCTTTCCATGTTCTCTCGTAAGGTGGCCGTTCACGACCAAACTGAGCTAAGGTTAGAGAAGCCTTCCTTGTTGTCTTTCCATGTCCTTCTCTCCATTACATTTTAACATCAATCAGCTTGGAAGACGTATGACAGCATGAGTATCTCTTTAAGCAATCTTTGTTGTCATCTCATTCATCAACACCCTTCCTTTTTCTGGTTGCTTGCAAAAGTAAAAATTCTAACAGAATGTACCTCCTTTCTTCACCAGGGACTTGATATAATCTTAAACCTCCTAAAGAAGCAGTTTCACGCCTTAAAACTTTTTTTTGTATATTCCCAGTTTACCATTTCTATAGAATCGCGGGTTACGTCGTTTCGGCTTTTATTCCACCTTTTCCGATTTTCCCTTGTCCTATAGCCCAAAGGTTTTTTTCATCCGTCTCATGGGTATGGTTGCCGTCTTTACCAGCACTTGTATTATTGCAAATTTATAGAACGGCTTCGGCAATAATTTTAGTGTGATTCGCAAGCATTATAGTCTGTACCTAATGCTTACGTCGCCAGGCGTAAACCGATTGTTCGGGGGACTGTCGATTTTTACAATCCCATTTCTCAATGTTTAAGAATAGATCGAGCTGAATAAATGGGAAAAGACAAATATAATTTGAATCGCTGTTTTCATTCCGAGAAGTTATGCTGTATAAATGCTTGTGTGTTTTTTAATACTTTTATTTCAAGATTTACGGATAAAGATATGCACGAGTCTGACAATTCGCACACTTTGCTCCAAAAGCCCCCAGTTACTATCAGGTTGACGATGAATCCAGTTTTTAGTACAGAGTAGAAGAATTCCCGCATTACGTGTAGCTGATGGTAACTGGTAATCATGTAATACTCACGTAATATGTGTGTAATATACGAAATGAATAGGTTGGGTTTTCTCTAATAGTTCTGCGGTGGTCTTGCTCCTGTTGACGATTAAGCCCTGTTTTAGACCAGAATAACTGGTGTGACAAGCTGGCTCTGTTTGGCTTGGCACTCGACATCATCATCTCATCAGCGTTATTATCATCAAATCATCGTCATCTTTCTCGCGTTCTTCTCCTCCTTCTCTTCCTCTCACCGTTGTCACCATAATCATCTTGCCCATCAAATAACACAACTTTTAACGTGTGAAAATCAATTTTTTCGCCGTTTTCTAGTATCCCTCATTTTTAGGACATTGTCACGCACAGACTTTAGTTCGAATTTAGAACTTCATATGTGTGCGCTAACAATTAGCAACTGCTCATTATCCAACATACCTCATTTACTTTCACTACAGTGAAGCAATCCAAGCCCCATAGCTAGAACATAGCTAAGACCAGTGAAAAATGAAATGCATAGTAAAGAGTAGGCTGCGGCTGGCGGTGATTTTTGGTTTAAACCCAATGCAATTGCACTATGTGTACTCTTTCTAACCTTTTTTGTATGCATTAGCAACAAGTGCAAAGGCAAACACTTTTAGTCAATACTAACTCTGAATGTATCCTACTCAAATAGAACTAAGCTCGTGCCTGTATTTGCTGTCAATCAGATCTACACCACATCTTGCCAGACCATGGTTGATTTACTGCCGTTTGCAGACATACTATTGGTATGCTCAAACCTACTTTACCTTGCCGCTCACCAATAAAGTTCCGATATTTTTGCATGAAAAGCAAGCATTGATTGGCTCCAAGTGTAACTTAATGTTTATGGTATTTTTATACAACCCTAATGCACGCGTTTCTTTGAAAAACTTAATCAGGAACAAGGCGCAGTGAAAAATTCTACCACAGAGAATAAACAGATATTTCTTTGTGTATGTATAGCCATGTGGTTTTGAATATGATTGTTTGTTAACCTTCAATAGTCGCTTATGAAGTAGCAAAAGCTACTTCATTGAGTAAAAAGTGGTTGTAGTTCGTTGTTTTGTTTTGGAATCATACCCTTTTTATGCTTTTAATAACCTGTTTTTTGTGATTCATTTAGTGTCTAGGCTGCAATACCTTAAACATATGGCTATTTTAATCTAAAATACCCTAGAAATGAACGAAGATCAAGACTAGCCATTTGTCACGGAGATCCCCTTAAAGACTAGTTCCATTCTTTGGTAATTAATTTGAAGTTCAACTTGGATGTCTCCTTGAAGAGGAAATCTAGTTATTTATTTTTGTAGTTTGTTTTAGCAACTTAATTTGATAACTTTTTTGTGCGCAAATACTACCACGCAGTGCTGTGCCGGTGAAATGTTTGATTCGCTACGATCTATATTAGAATCTTACCCCTACAAAAAGATGATCATTTTTCATGAGTGAATGACGTAAAGGAATTTTTCAAGTGACATTCTTCCCATTACATCATTATGATTACTAATAGTACCATTATCCACTTCATTCAACGATGAAAAGTGACACTTATTGCAAGTTTTACGCGAGGTAGAGCGCATTACCTTTTGAATCAGGTATATTATTTATTACAAGCCTTTTAACGGTCCTCTCACTGTTTCGGTTTGTCGTCGGCAGTAATAAATGAAGCCAGAGCGAGTGAAAATATGTTCAATTTAGGAGCATGCAAAAGCACTTGAGATTGTTTACAGGTCATCTCTTACTTGTATTTTAACAATTACAGCAGGCATAATTATGTTTAAAAATATAAATACTCAGTCTCTACCCATTTTAACATGTGTTATCAGTCTCCACTTATGGAATGCGTTAGATTTTACCTCCCCACAACCCACACAACGAATAATATGTATGTAATGATTATCATTTGGATTACGGAAACGACATGAACATAAAATAACTTTTGATTTTGCCCACGCCAAAGACAACACACAGTATCTGCAACATTTCGCAAATTGCTTTAAAACTCTTTAACCCTCATCCTACTCACTCACTGTTCTTCTTGAGATTCATAGTGAAATGCGGTGAGAGTATTAGGGAGTAGAAGTACAAAAAGGTAGTAGGTTCAGAGTTTGGCACGTGACTCACATACCTTATTCGGAAAACGTCACAAGTATTTATTCTTGCGAACTTCTCTAACACTTGTGGTAAAATAATATGTTTTTTCGTGTACTCCACTCTGGATTTATAAGATGTAATAGACTTGTAAAGTGCCCAATGTTTTTTCAAAAGGTGTTAAGTTAAGATATGCAATAAAAGTTAAATCCAAGTTAGAATACATCATATCGCCGCTTTATTTATTACGATTACAACTTTTGTGCACAAATTGTTCTAGTTAAAAGTATAAATATATTGCTTCACTTGAGCAAGGCAAAATAGGATTGCAGCTTACCGTTACCATAATTAGTCATATCCTTGTATATAGTAGTGAACATAAACTGTCAAAAGATCCCCAAATGAGGGATACCTGCTAGTGTGAAATCTAAAAATGTAATTTTTTAAATGGAGTTTATATTCAAACAAGAATTTTAAAGATTGCTGGAATAGAATTAAAAATTTTCACTCAATGTCCCCATACGTTTGCTAAAATTAGCTTGTAAATAAACTGTTTCAACTTAATAATGAAACATTGCGGAGTGAAAAAAATGCAAAATAAGGATGCTTTCTGGTAACTCCAGGACAAAATTTTATGTCAAATGGATGAAGTGTGTCCAAGTTTGAACTAAAAATCACTAATGGGCATCTGTAGTTGCCTTTATCTACACTTGCTTCGAAAAACTATATAGATTGCCTTGGGGTTAACTACATCCAAAATTTGGGGTCAATTGGAGTAATCGTTCGTTCGAGAATTTTCATGGAAAAAACAAAGAGGAACATAAGTAAGCCAAGGAACTAACTGGATTTTTTTGTAGACAGACACACAACTTGGTGTCCAATATGCTTATGCGTACAAAAGCAATGCTTAATAAATAGGGCTGGAAGATTTTTTCACGAATCTGGGCTTTGATAATTTGGTACCTATATTAGACATGTTTGGAGCTCATTCATGCTTGTGTAAAATAATTGCAATGGCCATTGAAGAAGTTTACCTGGATCTCCAAGCTGGTCATTTGTTCATGAAATAAAAAGGGCAATTTTCATTACTTCAGGTTCCCTTGCTGTCCCAAGTACCTAGAACAATTCTGCAACTTGAAATTCGCGCAATCAAGACCAAAACACGACTACTTATAAATACCACGTATGTATTTAAAAGACGCACAAAATGTATGCAAGAATCATTTTTCCACACTCATGACTTACTCCCTGTCACGGTTCGATACCCATGTAACATGGCGTCATTGTAGTATTTCTAGTGATCATTATGCTGTTACTGTCCAAAAATAAAATGCAGAGTAAAGTACAACTCAACGCGTGAACACAACTTTACTCACTGTAGCCCCATAGAGGAAAACTTTGTACATAGGTAAAATCAGATTTGTGTGTCGTCTTTGTACGTACTTTTTCGTTCGTAAGTACAGCATATCTGTACACATATTAAAGAATCAAGAATATCATGGGTGTTATGTATTTGAATGCCAAGGAGATGAGGATAACAATGTAGAATCATAAAGTCAGAATACTTTCTTGTGCTGAATTATTTGGTGCACATGCACAAAATGCTTCTTGTTTCAGAGTGATTGCCATTTGACTGGTGGTTTTGATGATGATGCCAGTGGCTGGTTGACTGACTGACTAAATAGCTTCGTAAATGGTACTGCAGGCGGTGATACGGTTCGGTATATTTACCTAACCGACGAATTACATATGAAGAGAGAGAAAAGAACGAAAAAACCAATTTTCAAGGATGTGTTGGATGGATGGGTGAAGTCTGTAGAAGAAAGAAAACGAAACGAGCGTGGGGGAGTTTGATGTCTGTACTTCTACTTATGTAATATTGTTTGTGGTAGCTGATAAGAAGAGAAAAAAGATTGGGAATAATCTAAGGAAACGGAAAGCAATCAGTCACACTCAACTGATTCCAAACAATCGAATTTGGAAAGAATATAAATAATAGGTTCATAGTTTGTTGCTAACGTTTCATTTTCATCTGCTGACTTGTTTCAGAAAAAATGGAGAGAAAGAAAGGGTTGCATGTGGTAGTATAACTGGATTCGTTATTGACTGAACACAATGGAATTCAAAGTTTAACTCGAAGCAATTTAATGTAACTCATTTCTTGATGTCATAAACTCCAAATCCCATTTATAACAATTTCAATTGGTTTTATCCTTAACGAGTTGATACAACATGCGACGAATAAAGTACTAATGTTCTCTGTCGGATTTAATATATTCATCTAAAATCACAGTTTTAATTCAATGTAGTTGAATGTTTTAGACAATTACCACGTGAATTTGTGGGCACCTTTATATTCAATTTTTGTTTTAAATTTTTTAAAAACAATGGTATGATCTAGTTTAAAGTTTTCTAATTTGCTTGACGATCAATCTTTATAGGATTATCTGGTTGAGCATTCAACATGATTTTATAGCCTTAATAGACCCAGTGTATGGATTAACTCTTGTGCTGATATTTTTGAGTGATAGATATTTATCCATGAATTTCATTACCAACAATGGCCAAGTCATGTAAGCGGACTCCATGGCTAATCGAGATAATCATTGTGGTTGAACAATACCCCATTGACCACTTATTTTATTATCGTGTCATGCCTTTTTCTATGCACAACACGGTCCCCGACGTCACTTTCTTCACAACTACATCAAACATTTTCCGATTTTTCTCTTCATTGATCAGCACTATCCAAACTCTATCCATCCCCTGTCGGTCGTGCGTGCGTACTTTTCCCATTACATTTTATAATGTTTTCCTTCTGTGATCAAGAAAGCCGCCTGGTAGCCGACACACGTGGAAAAGGTTGCTTTGTTACCAATCACGACTCAATCAAGGAAACTTTGTGTCTTGTTAATTGGATGTATCGCTAATTTGAGTCTATACTCAACGCTGAAGTCGTAATTACTTGATGTCGTTTGTCGTCCCAGTCAATGTCCTCAGGTTGGATAATCGTCTAAGATGTAATTCTACTTAATTAGCAAACGTTTTTCATACATGCCCACAGTAATACACGACGTCAATACGAGATTGCAGCGTAAAAAATACCAAAGATATTATTTTGTTCGTTCACATTTGGAGTTTTGAACCCCAGCTCGATTCGTTTACTTGGGACTGTTGAACAGTTCTTAATACTCTTAGAATTTTCATTTTTCACGGTATCAGAAATTCACGGTGTGTCATTAAGTAGTCTTAATGTATACCCGTTTCCATTCGGTTAGTCCTAATATCCACCAAAAATTAAAAGAGTTGAAACTGCCGTGGTCGTCTTATATATCTGGCTCAGGAGACAGACACGGGGAGGAAGAAAAGCAGATAAAATATTCAAGAAAAGGCATGCACGCATGTAACAACCTAAGAAACGAGGAAAAAGAAGAGAGAGATGATTAAAAACATAAATCTCAAGATTTGGAATTGGGAGTGAACGAAAGGGTGACATTGATCTGACTTAATTTATAGTAGTACAAGATGGTAGACAATAATAATAAAAAGAGAAAGAAGGGAAGCTGATGACGATTATTACTGTGTGATAGCGGTGGTATGTATTAATACGGTATTGGTGTGTTTTGCCAACACCAGAACATACCATGCATGGCCACCTTTGCTTTTCGAAATGCATAATTTACCCGAGCTGTATTTATTGCGTATTAACATTTCTCGCGATACACTGCATCCCAACGTAAATATTTTAAGTATGCGTTTGTTACTTTGAAAATGTCCTTTTTACGAATTCAATTAAAGAAACCAACTAGTCTTCGTTTCGAGGATAAAGCATCGAGAGATATACGTATCAAAAACTTTAGCAACTGTTACCACGCATATCTGTCCTGAGATGCCAGCAGAGGCTACAAGTTTTACAGAAGGATAGCTTTTCTACTTACTATTGTTATGCAAAGAAGGGGAGTATCTATGCATGCAAAAAGTACTTTAAACTGTGTTTTGTCACCGGCCAAGAATTGAAAACGTATTATTACATTTCATGGTGACTATTTGTCGGTTTTTGATGGCAATGACCATTTTCTCCGTACCTTGTCACAGCTACTGGTGTGGCAGCAGCGGCAGTAATGGCAATAAATAATCATTTAAAACTGCAACGGAACTTTATTCATTTTACATAATGTATGTTTCTTCGAATGTATATGAAAGTGCGGTGATGCAAGTTCTGACCAGTTCACTCCTCGACCAATGATCGAAGAGCGTGGTTTATTGAGTTTACCTTTTCATATGACTGTGATCTTTAAGAAATAACATCGTTTTCTACATGAACCTGAAAAATGCACTCCTCGCCCTTCGTCTTCCTTTTTGTAAAGGACCGAAATTGATGTTTTGGTTAATCATAGTGCGTTTAAAGGATTGTCACACAAGCGTCGCCGGAACGGCCTCCGACCAGTATACCGCGGAGACTGTGCTTTATTTGCGTTTACCTTAAGGTATGACAATCAAGTATTTCACCAAACTTGACATTAAAGGTGGGCTAGTCTTTATGCATATGAAAGCACACATGTCGACCACAGAA
>VICI01004951.1:0-10093 GCA_019593645.1 Akabosia matsudoensis
GGACGTAAGTTTGCGCAAAAAAAACTGTATTGAAGAATCTGCAGGGATAAACATTAAAATATTTTTAGGGCATAACCGGATCCCATTTGTCATTTTATATGCACTTTTAACAGCTTTCAACTCCTAAAAAAAATTTACTTTTACAGCTACTCATAGTAGAAAAAAAGATTTTTTTTTTTGCAAAATTGAAAATTGAAGCTGGCCTACAGCTTTCCTGGCCAAAAAAATAGCGAGATAGGTAATGAGATGAGATGACACTTGACTAAAACTTTTACCGCTTAGTTGGTCTTTTTTTTCTCTTCTTTCAATACCGTGAAAGACAAGAGGAATATAATAATAATAATAATAACGGCAATGAAACGGGCAATGAAAATCGTGTTTGGGACACTTGAAAGTAGGCACTTTCCTAACAGAAAGCAGACGCTATCGGATATGAGAAATAGAGCAGGTGGATAGAATCCCCTTCCTTTTCGTCTGGTCCATTATATTTGCTGCTCTTGGATACAGTTTTTTTATACGACCACCAGGACAAAGTAGTAATTTCTCGGGTAATTCCTCATTTTATGTGCACTCATCAGAGAAACGTTAAATAAAGAGAGCGGCGAGCGTTGCAAATTTTTTCGCAGTAGGAAAGAGGAAGAATGGCACGAAGGAAAAACAAAACTTTTTTCCGCCATTTTTACAACAGAATTTTAAGGAATAGTAGTAGTGTTTCCAGGTTTGAAATTTGTTTTTTAAAATCCCATCACATATTCAACTAGAGAGAAGAAGGAGAGCAAGTAATGGCCCATATTTTTATGGGATGTCGTTGGGTGCTTTCCTACTTCGGTGGTGTTGCGGGTTGTCCCTCTCTCGACGCTGCTCTGCCGTTGATGAGTTTTGTTTGCTAGGATTGTAATAGGTGGTGGCACAGTTATTTCGCTAAAATTATGCCAATGTTTTGTGACATGGAAGAATATTAAAAGTAGTCGTGTGTGGAGACGTTTGGTTTTCACCACTGTCGATAGTTGAAGGTTTTAGGTTTTCAATAAGCGAGAGAGAGAGAGAGACGATACGATAACCGGCTGGCAAAGGCTTCTGGGATTTTCTAGTTACGACTAAAAAAGTATTAAAAAATAGTATTTCCTCGCTGAAATAAAGCTGTTTGTCATCAGGACGGAAGTAAAATCTAGTTGAGCGGATGGAGTGAAAGATGTAGGAACGCAACTAATAATTTCCTCTCTCTCTCTCTCTCTCNACTAAAAAAGTATTAAAAAATAGTATTTCCTCGCTGAAATAAAGCTGTTTGTCATCAGGACGGAAGTAAAATCTAGTTGAGCGGATGGAGTGAAAGATGTAGGAACGCAACTAATAATTTCCTCTCTCTCTCTCTCTCTCAGCGGCGTTACTCGAGAGAAGTATGATTTTGTCATGGATTTCTTGTTTTTTTTTACCTCAGGTGAATTCTGATCTGGTTATATTACACATAAAACTCCATAAAAAGATATAAAAAGGGCCGTGGCAGTACCAGTTTTGGGTTCTTGATCATGGAGCACCAGAGAGAAAATATTTCCACTGGAATTGTCTTTTGCCTGTCCTGCAGATTTTATGGGAATTTTTGATGGTTTTGATTTGTCAAGTGCTCACATGGACAGACTTACGACGACCGTCAATTGTGAACGACGGAGAGCCTTCCTTGTACAATGTTTTTGTTGCATTTTTATGACAATTCAAATTACTTTCTCAAGGATCCCATTATTTGGACAGTCTTCGTATTAAAACTTGTCTGCTGAATACTCGCAGAAGAGTTGGTCGGTTGTTGATAAATAATTGCTGGAATGGCTTTCCTTTTCGGATTATTAGTTTGATGGGCGCAATTAGTCATTTCGATGCTTCCTCAGGATTCATTAGCGATGCTACTGGAGAAAGCTGTACGTAGTTATTAAATATCCTTGATGGAACCTGCGATGACACTCACACAGTTTCGTCTAATTAGTCGTTTTTGAAATGACGACTAAAATTTTGACTGCCAGCTCATAACAGGGAAATGGCAGGAGAGAATTTTTAACTTTTTATTTTAATACACACAGCCAGTTTCATTCTAATTTACGGTGTAATAGGATGACGACGACAACGATGAGAGAGACGAGCCAACTATTGCTACGAGAGCAATAAAAACTTGAGTTTTTATAGTTTATGGCTTTTTTTTCTCCTCTTTTCTCGGGTATCCATGTTTTCCCATCAAATGAACCGCTTACATCTCCGTTTTCCGGTTTTTATCCGTCTAAATAAAAGGGTTAGTGTAACTGGTCCTTTGTGGATGATTGTTGTAAAAAAAACAAGGAAAATGGTAGTTATTTAGTTGTTTTTTTAGGTAGAGTTAGCTGTCAACGCTCCGTTTAAAAGAAGAAAAAACGAGAGCCGCTCACTTATTTTTTTTAAGGGAAAATATGTTCTGCTGAAGTTTAATGGTGGGAATTGAGTCTGTCTTTCCTACAATTTGATTCTTTTTTTTTACGAGTTTTCTTCTTGTGATTGCAAAAAAAATGTAGTTGTTTTTTTGGTAATTTTGTTTGCACACAGTAAAAAAGGAAAAAGTTACAAGGTAAAGATTACTGTAACCATTAAAGTGCAACAAGAGATTACTGAAAATTATTTTCATTCATACAACAGGTTGGATTTGATGTTCTTTGTCTTCTCAATGGGTTTCCCATTTTGAACCTGTAAAGAAAAGTAGAAAAATTTGAAATCTCGTTATGCTAACTTGTAGACAACAATGCAATTAACAAGTTGACCTTTGTTGTAGATAGATAGACTCCAGAAAGCGCCGGTACTGATTGTGTTTTTGACTGTTTTTAGGTTGTTTACAAAAAAAATTAAGAAATTTAACGGCTCGTAATTGCAGGTTGCGAGTCATTTGCAGATTACTTGTTTTGTTGACCGGAGTTATTTGGAAAACTAAAAATTAGGCTTGAAACAAGCTCAGGAAAGGATATGTCTTAAACTGACATTTAGTTCTCTTCGAGTTCTGTCAAGGTGTTCTTGAGAAGGATTTACTTTAAGCTTGAATTGCTCTAGCTTGGCTGATTTTGAATGGCTTTCTGAAAAACAAAAAGACCAGGGATGGGAAGGAAAATGACTTGGACAAAAGAATTACTCTCTGGTTGTGTTGCACCTTTAGTGACGAATTTTGCTTTTGTCAAAATAATGAAACTGATGCTATTCATGAAATCGGCAAAATCTGCTGGTTTACTTACTTTTTTTTATCAAGTATGAAGGTATACAAAATTATATCTAGATATTATTTTTCTTATTAAAAAATGTAAGATAACGACATATATAATACAGGCACGTTTGCAAGATGAAATCACAAGGAGGCATTTTAATAATCTGGTATTGTTTGTATTATCATCATATTTGATTCCAACATCTGTGTAGCAATGAAATTCGTCATGTGTAACATGAATCTCGGTTTACTTGTTTAGAACTTTCCCTTCGCCAGTCGCGGAGATGATCTGTTTGAATTCTTTTTTTTTGGAGGAAGGGTGAAGGAAAATCGTGAAGCGTTTTTATTTTCAGCATTGCACAAAAGTACGAACTATGTACGTATTGAGCGGGCTGCATAATATAAGCAAAAACTTGTTAATTAGGAAGAACATGGCTACATTCGTTAAAATGGTTACGGTGACTAGGTTTCTTGCAATGGAATCTAATCCGGAACACGCTCGGTGGGCTAAGAAGTATTTCATTGTTGTAGCTTGCCATTTATCAGGATCTCATATCTTCTAATTTTGAATGCATCTGAAAAGGTATTACCCGGTAAAGGACAACGCCAAGGGAGATAAACGAAAAAAGATTACAAGAGGATAACAGCGTTGAATATGATATAATCAACTGATGATTTGCTACATCGCTCTGATAATTTAACTGGTTCGGTGTCTTGGTTAGCTGGTCTTTTCAGAAAAACATTTTCTCGTTTCTCCAGAAAAGTAACAAAAATATGTCGCATGATATTGTTGCCAGTTAACTTTTCATAGTGGTTCACTCAGGGATGCTCTGCGATGCACATGACCCGCTGAATCGCAAACTTGGCTAATTTATGAAATAAGAAGCATTTTGTAATTGTGAACATGAAAATGAGCTATTCTCTATCGTGCCATTATTGTGGCCAATATGGATGCGCAAAAGACGAAGATTTCGGGGTAGTTTTGTGAAAGAACTGAGCGACTTTGGCAAGTCACGGTGCCATTGTTCGGGCTAACGTTTTTAACCGTCTTCGGTTGACAGAAAACCAAGCGTAACGGTGAAAGTATTCATCGCGAAAACATCCATGTATCGGGGAAAGAATAGCGCGACGATCTCTAGGAACGAGGAATGAATTTCGGGTTTCGTACACAAATAATCAAAGAACTCATTTTATTTATTTGTCTGTGGAGTCTCATTAAATTAAATTAGCTCGTGAGCCGTGACTTATTCTGGATAAGGAGCTTTCCAGTACTGTTATCTATTTGTGTATGACAATGGCGAGATTTTGAGCGGAGACGAAGAGCGAAATTCATTTAATTCAACACCTCAACGGACGAATCTCTCTTCGGTACATCTCTCTGCGAATTTTCTTCGAAAAGAGAAAGATTGGCTCATTTTGTCCATGGAATGACTCATGGAAATGGACTAATGTATCATGGAAAATCGTTCGATAAGATAAAGTGTCGAAAATTAAGTTGACAGATTAAATCTTGAAAGACAATAATACAAAAATATTTTTCGTTTAATGATTATCACTACCAGGAATGAGCATAATTTATTTTTAGTACTCAAGATCAAGTACCTTAAAAAATTGTTAGCTTGTTTGGATTTTATACAGCAGCATAAATTCAACGGTGTATTATTTTCTCAAATAGAAACCTTCAGAGAGAGAGAGAGAGAGTATCTTTAAGTAAGCCACGTCGTGCAGTGACAGCGAGCCAGAAATTTTGTATTCAAAATGTCCATCATTTGCGCCGGGGTACATTCGTCCAGCTCCTCGAAGGACATGAAACGTGACACCGTGCATATTCAAAATGGCGCTGTTTTTCATATCCCTCTTGCTTTCATATCACATACTCACGTCTCTCTTTAACCGTCACTCAGCAAAGAATAATACAAAAAATTATGTACAAAAATAAGCCATTTGTTTGTGTACCACAAGATAATTACGTGACTAACAAGGAGAAATGACAAACATTTAAAAAAGAACGATCGGAATTCTGCTCTGTCTTGAAAACTGAGAGCTTTCAATAAGGTCTTTTTTTCTTCTTGTTGAAGACTGCGTTCAATTTGCCACCGATTTAAAAAAAAGAGGCAGGCAAATGTTTAAAAGTTGGATGAAGCTGATGATAAGGAGGACGGCAGAATAGTATTAGCATCTTATTATTTTGTACGATTTCTTGAGTAGTCAGGGTGGCACCATTTGCGATAAACAAACAGCTAATGTTTTGCTACACCCAAGGCGATAAGAAGACGATTTTGGAGAAAATGATATTCTCAAGTAATTGCTAAACAAAATGAATAACAGCCTTGATTACCGCTCGCGTCGTTTGAGTACTGAAAGAAAAACCCAAAACCCCCAAGATTGCGTAAATGCTCATGTCTACAGGATATGATATGTGATAAGTACAAGGCGAATAAAGTCTTTTGTTCATAAATCCCATCAGTTTGTTTTAATGTTATGTGGTAAGCTCATTCAGACTTTAATGTTCACACTGTTTTCAAGAAACTGTCAGATTCCAGACACAATAACAATTGCCAAAAACCATTCTGGGGAAACTGCTGTGAAAATGAAGTGAAGCAATGCGAGCATTAATTCCAGTAGCCCAAATAATATAAATGATCGATTTCTGCGAAATGATTCCGAAGGCAATAGGACATACATGTTAAACTTTGCTCAGCATATCCATGGCCAGAAATTCCTCAATTAAAATAATAGTGGGCCTGGCAGTTGACAATTTTACGTACAAACGTCATCAACTCGAAAATACTGTCAAGGAAAAATGGTTCAAGCTCCATTAAATGGAAAATCTAGGTGCTCCCCCCCCACCTCCAGCAGTTGTCCCTTTTTGTCCCACACCAGATAAAATATGCTGACACTGTAAATTGTTCGCCTTCTTAGCTGGCAATCGTAGTTAATGCGTAACGCTGATAAGACTGGACGGAAAAAGTTTTCTCATTGATGCTTGTGCTGCATGAAATATGAAATAAAGTGTTATGTGACAAGGAGTGAAAGGTCATACTTCAAAAAAGGAGCGTTTCACAAAAGAAAAATACAATCTCAGCAGATTAATACTTGATACTCTGAGTCCCTCTTCTTATCATCTTCCACAAAGTGATCATTTGTTTACGATTTACAAGTTATTAAAAAAATATGAGAAACTTCAGAACTTGTTAACAAAAAAAATGATGCCAGAGCATCACTCATCTTGATTCCTAATTTTTTGAGGGTGTTTCAACCACACATTACAAGCTTGGGGTATAAGCCTGGCAAACATTGTGCAAAAAACAACGCTGTCTTTTATGACTCCATCACAACCGAGTTGTTTTTTTCTTTCTTTTTGTTGCTGGAAATTTTTTACGAGCTCATTAAAAAGTACAAGTAAAAATGAATAATAGGAGGAAATAAGATAAATGTGTTGTACAGTTTTCTCTCTCTGTTAGTTAAAAGAGAAATATATTTATAAGATGGATTGAAACGTGCAAGTAGGTAGATCAAGTTGCCCTCTATCAAGTGACCTCATGCTTCTGCCTTTCCTTTTAAAGTTTTCCCTGCTGCAGTTTAAGAAAACGTGCCAAACTGTTAAAAAAAATATTTTTCGAGGAAAAAAAACATGCCGCAACGTGCCAGTGAAACGAGCATTTTATTGTTATGATTATTTTAACGTTTGTTACTTAAAATTGCACATGCAAGCAGTCTAAACTGTACACTCAGAGATGTGTAAATATTTCTCGTATTTCGTTCTTTTTTTTATTTGAAAATCTGTTTATTGCGAGGAGAGGCTTAAGCGAAAAAAAAGAAATGTTGAAACTTTTAGTGAGATGGATTTTTAGCTTCCTTGCTGTGATCTGTAATGGAAATGGTGCCACTATAAAAAATTTCGCTATAAAGAAATACAGGTTGGTTTAGTATTTGTAAAGCGGCACTCTAGCAACACTTACATGAGCAATAAACATGTTACTCAATTTCTTCAGATTAGTTGATTCTGGACGAGAGAGAAAAAAGAAAACTTTCACATGATTTGGCTTTGAGAAAAAAAAAATCTCGCTGGTTATGATTCATGGTTTGTCATAAAAAATTGCATAACGATAAGTACAATGTCGTTGCGGCACATTAGTATATTTTTCTGTACAACTAAATAGTATTCATTCCTCTAGAAATTGCTTGCTCTTCATTCCTTGCTCACCCTTGCTTGTTTATTAGTTCGCGCGATCATTGTTTGACAACAAATTGTTGATTTATGTTATAAAAGACACAAGTGACGTCATTATCGCGTCAATTACCCAATACCAAACATTCTTTGAAAATCTGAAATACGAAGTATTTCAAGCTGTAAACTTGCATTCCTCCCAACTTTGCTCGTTATTAGAGAAGGGAAAGAAAGCTGGGAATGGCGCTATCATGTTCTTTTAAGCTCCGTGTCCTTGCCATTCACCCGGTCTTCATTCGCCCATCACCCAATACCCATTAAATTTCAACACTTTTGCGTACAGTTGTTATCGGCGGTAGTTATTTTTTTGTATTCTTTTACTGCCAATTTTTCTGCATTGCTCATTCAGCGTGCATCCTCCACTTGATTCTCTTGCCACCCATTCGCCTTCATTTGGATTCCGTCGCAGGTGTGTGCACTTTTTTCCTTGCAATTTTAATATCGCAAGATGCCAAAACCGGATTGGAAATATCGGAGGGAAAATCAGTAAAATATAAAAATTGCACTTGGAATGATTGAGGATTGTGTGCAGTAAAAGTCAGTGTTAATCTTTTCTTCATCCTTTCGGAAAACGATATCTGCTATCGATTCAAAGACCTTCTCATTGAAACAAAAGATTCTTCTACGGTGATTCAAGATGTTGGATGTTTTACTCTTTTAAATGCGATGCAGCATGTGGTATTTTTTTCGTTTGTGTTAGAAAGAAAATTGCGTCTTTTTAACCGTTTCGCTCGTTTGAGTTTAATGCATTCTTGAAGTAAAAAAGCGATTGAGCGACCATGACGTTTCATCGGATATAGAGCAATAGTATTGCTAGAGGAGTTAAGGTTATGGAGGACAATAAAACTACAGGTGCACCATCTGATTAAGTTTTTATTTGCGAACATGTACGATTTAGCCATCTTAGTTGCTTTTCGTAGCTCACGGTTCAAGAAATGACTTCCTTTTTTGACCACTTGTTAAAGAAAATATCGTAAATTACTTTGAAAATGTTATCTTGAAATCCCTATCGTCAGTGCCGTCACCGTTGTTAGGTCGTATAAAAGTTATGTTGCCAGGCATGCAAGTCATATGCATTTAAGGGCATCGCTCAATCATTTTGTGCGCTAAGATTATTGCACATGATGAATGAGTGCATTGCTGGCCACTCATCCTTTTCCTTTTACAAGCAATAAAAATTAGTAATATGCATTCGTTTATCAAAAGGGAAGGGACTCATAAAAATGTATTTGGCATGGCTTTTTCGATGCTACTCAGAGGCTGGGAAATACATAATATAGCCCTAGTTCGTGATAAAGAGAGCAGTTTCATGAAAAGAAATGCGTAGTATGAGGATATTTTAAAACATGAGCGAAGAAAGCAATTAATACCAACGTCAAACTCCGTTTCGAGATAGTTCACCTTAGTTT
The DNA here is from genome assembly GCA_019593645.1 of Akabosia matsudoensis. Lineage (NCBI taxonomy): Eukaryota > Metazoa > Arthropoda > Collembola > Entomobryomorpha > Paronellidae > Akabosia > Akabosia matsudoensis. The sequence continues at coordinate 8,846 of VICI01004951.1, forward strand.
GCTTCTAGAGTTGTCCAGAGATTATAAAGATACTTTAATTAAAGTAAAGTGTTATTTACATTTTCTCTCTCTTGAGTTGCTGCTGACTGGAAACGTAAAAAATCTATGGAATTCTTGCGTTTGCGTAATCTTCTTTTTAAAAACAAAGACTTTTTCTGGTTACATTTCACATTCTCTTTGAGGGGAAGTTTCTCTTGGGGGGTAGGTGTCGGGGGCTAAGAATATAGGATTCTTCTTGTTGGTACACAGTCCTCTCAAGCATGGAAAAGGAATTTTTCCTTAAAGATGGCGTTTACCCTTTGGGGTAGGTAATTATCGGCAGTTTATGAGACAATTTCTTGGCGATTAGCAAGAGGAACCACTCCTACATGTCAAAACAGAAGCGCTAGCGTAGTATTAATGGTACAACAACAAAATTACTTGATATGAACTAACAAATGCATGCTTCTTTTAGTTCTTTCCCATAATTTTAGATATTATTAAAACTAAGCAAATGGATTGTTCTAAAAAAATAAATGTGTACGTCTAACATTTTGTTTAGTTCAGGAAAGTTATAACTCCTTCATCTGTTCGAGATTTACTGTAAAAATATCAAGGCAACAGTCGAAGAGAAAAGTTCTATTCCATAGGCCAAAAACTGAGTTTCAAAATTATGTTTGAATGAAACCAATCGAAATGTCTCCTCGTATGGACGAACGTCTCCTTAGTTAGTCATTGGATACGTTCCCTGTAAGACGACTATGCATAAATGGAATTTTCTTGAACAGGTGAATGCTTAAAGGATTATCTCACAAAAAATGAAGTAGTGTACAATGGTACAAAAAAATGTGATGTTGTTATAGTACATTTTCTCACAGTTGCTAACAAACGTTTTTGTTGTTATACGTCTTATATCCTTGACACTAAGCAAACTTTATGGAACTTGCTTTACATTGCATAATGATTTTTGTTTCACCAAAGAAATTTTTTTTTTCCATTTGTTCCATTTTTCCTGAACAACTTTTTGCGTTCATAATTTTCCTAGCAATAAAAACATTTGAGCGGATTTTTTTTCGTGCATTTATGTAAGACAAAACCATACTTTGCTACTTTATTTAGCGGATGCATAGTTTGTGATTAGTTGGTGCAGCCCCTGCTGATCCTGCCGCTGCCATAAAAATATTTTACTAGTTTTCGATGTTATCTACAAAGAAACTATTTATTGTGGTTGGCGGCAGGGAAGATGTATGTAATTTAAGAATTGCAAAT
>VICI01004952.1:0-10092 GCA_019593645.1 Akabosia matsudoensis
ATGGGAAAGGCGTTGAGTTGTTTCCATACGTCAAAAATCATACATGTCTTTACTAGAAATTTGTACGTAAATATGCATTTGTCTTTTTGTAGGTTTCATTCATTTCGCTTGCTTAGCCAGTAGCTACCCAGTTAAATGCAAAGTTGGAGCTAGGCTTCTCTTATGGACATGTCGCTCATAGGCATATCAGATTCTTAGACTACTGCAAAGTCGCCTTTTGGCATAACAGCATAACATGCAAGTGGACTTCCGGATTTTCCAAACTGCATTAAGTCTAACGAACTGTTTAGGAGGGCAGTCCTCATTTCTAGAGTGATTCATGAAAACCACACTTCAAACTATTAAATATGCACAGCTGGCATTCCAGCCATTTCCGCGACATAGTTCTGGTCCTCTTCTCTCTTGACCATTTTCGGAAGTTCGTAAAATGTCGCCAAAATCAGTAGCAAACTCTGAAACGACGAATGATCCTTCCACTTCCGCTTCGCGACATCCAAACTCAACTCATTCAGCGCAGAGCAAATCTTGAACGAGTCTAGCTGCCTTCGGTCGCATATTTCGCAGAGCGTTGAAAATCTCAATCCCAGCCCGTCCCCTTGTCCAATATCTTCTAAGTGAAGAGTCTTCAACATTTTCAGCTCGAGACAGATAAAGTCCGCGTCACTCGACTCAATAAATATGCTGCAGAGCCTTAAATTCCTTAGCATTTTTGGTAAACTTGGAGCGTTGATCAAATGAGGGCCTCTTGTATCCCCAATCACTTGGTGAATTAGGCGCAGACCTCCATCCAGTTCCAGGGATTCCAAGCCTAAACACTGTCCCAGTATCTCACAGTCCACCGGAAGCACCGAATTCGCTCGGACAGTCAAGCAAATTGATTTCAACGACCTGCAGTTCCTTTCTATCAAGCATTTTGGGAGTGTGCAATGGTATCCACTCTTGTATTTTAAATATTCTAACGATTCCTGCTGGAGCATTAGTTTCTCCCAGTAAAATATCGACGGGACGATAAAACGTTTGTCGGTGATGTCGATATTGAACTGCTTCAGGTTGACGATTTCCGACAGCTCGGGAAGCTCGTAGATTTCCGCATATGCGTTCATGTCCTCCACAGAAAGCTCTTCAAAAGTTTTGTCTTCAAGACGCCAGTAAAAGTGAAACTCGAGACTGAGATAGACCAGAGAGCGATGGTGCTTGTGTATAAATTCTGAAATAGCTTTGGTCATTTCCGTTTCTTTGTCCCAAAAGAACGGGAAAAAAATTTCGAACCGCTGGAGGTAGGGAAAACTCCCGGAGAGAATGTCGTACAGGTTTTCAAGGCAAATGAGCATTTTCGAGGCTCGGAGCATTTGCAGGTGCCAAAACTCAAAACCTTTCATAGAGATGCGAAGCGTTCGAAGGCGCCTGGCGTTGATTGATGTCCGCAGATTATTTCCAGGGCTGGAATTATGACAAATGGTCAGTTGGGGGTCGTGATCTCCACGGGATGGCTCTTCCTCATGGGTCAGTCCACTCAAAGCGGAAATGTGGAGATTCAGTTCGGTTAGGTTAATTAGGGGTGATACGAGACGGTGAAAGTATGCCCTTGAGATGTCTCCGTAAAGGATTAAATGTTTTACAAGGAAGGGCGCCCAGAACACAGGATAATTGTTTTGAGGCTCGGGATCATCGTCGTCATCCTGGACTCGGCAGGACTGGATACTCAAACAACACCTCGAAATACCTCTGGTCAGCATACATTCTAGGGGATACCAGTCTATCGGACCGGAAAGAAAACTGGTGCGCCGCCCTAGGTATCGCTCTACTCCGATTGTTTCGTTTGCGACTACATTCCAAAGGTTGGAGACTTGCGACACGGTTTCAATGTCGGTGTTTGGAAGCTTTTTCAAAATTTTCGTTAGGAGCTTGAAAGCAAAAAAAAAAAAAAAAGTTTGAACAATGATTCTCGTAAATTGTAAAAAAATACATAAATAGAGTTTACTTCATTTGGAAGGCTCTCGAAACCAGTCTTCATTCTATACTATTCGAAAAGTCTAGCAGGACGCCTCCGTTCCAAAGTACTTGTCAATTTTAGTGGATTTTTTTACAAGAAATGACGAATTGTTTGAACGTTCCAAGTTTTCTCGTTTGTGTACGACAAGCCGGGCAACTGCTGCTGCTGTAACGTATACGCAAATCTTAAATTAATAATAATAATAATAATTGTTCTTTTTTCATAAATTATACACTTTGTTAACACTCGTTAATTCGGGTTTAGCTTACCAATAGGAATTTAAGTGGGATTGTAATTGTAGCCGAGTCTTCTATTCATTGTCCTTCAGTCATTCAAGCAGTCTTTTTGAGAAAATTAGATTTACAGCATGGACTAGTAACGTATTATCTTACAAAACCGGATACAAAACGAATTAGTTGAAAGGGCAAGTTTCGTTGATTCAATGTAATGCCAAGAATGCCACTTTCTTTTTTATACATCATTAAAATTTTTGATAAAATTTCCGTAAACAAGCAACGTTTAAAAAAAATTTTCCCCGAATCCGGAGCAACCGAATTACATTCGATTTTCTCATCGGCCATATCCCGGAATCGAGTTGTCTTTTCACGTTGGCGTGGGACTTTCTGATGGTGCTTTGATTTTGTTCCGTTTTCAGACAACCTCAAAACTTGAACCTTACTAAGTATATTACTTACTTAGGCAGAGTGCGTTGTTAATGATCCACGCTGTGCACAACACACTTTGTAAGAAACAGTAAACTTGTCATCGGTAAAAGTAAAAAACGCTATAGAAATTTTCTGGGCGAAATTTGTACACAAAGAAAAACAAGAAAGAAAAGAAAACAATACAAACCAACCAAGCCTGAACAAACAAGTTTGAATATACATCTGGGTTTTCGTGTTGGTCACCCACTTTCGCTTAAAAAATGAAGAAAAATACATCCCGCGGACGTGGCTTGTCCAAATCCAAGTCAAAGTCAAAGCGAGCCTCTTTCGCCCTCCTCAAGTCAACTGCCGCCGATGACGACTCCGATGGCGTTCCTGAAACTAGCAACCTGAACGCCCCTGCGAACACCCCAACAATGAAAGACGCCGTCACAGTGACATCTGCGCAAGCTCCTGATGACGAAGAAGGTCCTTTTCCAAAGGACGACTCCCTCGACGGAAACAAATCCCACCCTAAAGCAAACCGAACCAGCGGCGAACCCCCCTCCAACCGTCCTCCCGGCCGAATCATTATAAAAAACCTGTGGGAAATTTGCTGCAAGGAAATAGAAGAAGAGCTTTCCGAACTCGACACCGTCCTCCAAAAGTTCGGCCTTCCCTCCGTGAAATACTCCAAGTTAAAGTCCTTCGAAATCACCGACTACTCCTATCCCCCTCCAATTTCCAGCTCGAAAGCCAAAGATTTCCTGGATTTTTACGTATTTCCGTATTTACTCCCGGCCATCCAGTCTCTTATCCAGTATTTCAAGACAAACCGGATCTTCCAGTGTCGCACCTGTGCCTTCAACCCCCTTGACTACATTGTCGAGTACCTCTACAACAACAACCCCCGCTATCCCGACCGCCTCCTCGCTCCCCTATCCGTTTATGACATTCCATTTTGCCAAAGCTGGCTCCTCCAACATCCCCGCAAGCCCCCTCCCAGATGGATGCTCATGTCGACTGAAGAGGCGGCCATTATCATTCAACGAACAATTCGCGGCTTCCTCGTTCGCTGCAAGCCCGAGGTCCAAGAAATGCGCCAATTTTGGAGGGAACTACGGACCGAAAACGAAGAGGAAGACAAATACGGCATGTACAATCAAGAAATGTTCAAAGACGTTCTTCCCTCGACGCCACCCTCCGGAGCGGACGACCAAGAAGAAGAGATTCCTGGAGAGATGGATGATTGCTTCGATTGTCCAGCCCGGCAAGATAACCCCGAGCTGGGACAGGGAGAAGGTCCTCCAAGCCCGACGGGGACGAGTCATCACAGCCTCACCTGCGTGTACTGCAACGCCTTCCGAAGATTTCTGGATGGCCAGCCTCCGGAAGTCCTCGATTCGTACAGGCGGCCATCTCCGATCCTTGCTTCGAATGGAGAGACCCTCAAGCCTGGAGATGGCGTGGACAATGAAGAGGAGGACGAGGAAGAAAGCGGACTGGAGGGAGAGGAGAACATCACGGTGAAAAGGAAAACGGAGGGGAGCATGAAGTACACAGAATTGAAGACAGCAACTGTACGCAAAGGTCACAAGACAAAAGAGCCCAAGGAGACGAATGAGCGGTCAAAGAGGAAGAAGAGTAGGACGTAGGCTCGTAGCTAGAAAAAAATAATTATGTACAAATTTACTGCACTGTGGTTACCAGTAATATCTGTATCCAGTCTTTGTTTACTTGTAAAATAAACGCGTTTTCATTTCATTCCAAAATTTTATTTGTAAATTTTCGACAGTCTTCAAAATTCCCGCTTGTTTTGTAAATTTTTCGTAAGAAATAGTTTAAATTTTCAGTATGACGGTAAGAAAAATGGTATTTAATGAGTGTACTTGGCTTATATAATTCCATAAAATTATTATATTTCCGAAGGATTTTTGTGATATCGACGACTCCGCGCCACCTGAGCGTCTTCCCAAGTATGGCGACCTCCGAGCGTCGAGGTACCAAAAGCTCCTGCGGACGTGCCGAACCGTCATGGCCGCCAAAGAGCTTCAAATGGAGAAAAAGCGGAAAAAGTGTCGTGCCAAGCCGATGAAGGAAGCTTGCATCCCAGAGTCGATCCTCCTTCCCTCCAGACCAATTCCAGAAAATGCAGGACGCTACTGTACGCTTTAAAAAACCGGAAATGAAAGATGATCTAAGGGTTTAAATAATGGATTTTGTAAAAATGTGGGTTCACTTTATTGCAGTGGAAGTGGATGCCCCAGTACATACCGACCCAGGCACCCATATCACCTCCTTGCGGGTTAAAATGGAAGATGTCCAGTTTCCCGACTGGCTCGTCGAACTCTCTGACGGACAGCTGCAAACGCTCATCGACATAAAAGATATCCTCTCAACTGGCAAGCCACTTTGTGACACGATTGACCCTCTCTTTGAAGCTGTTCNTCGACATAAAAGATATCCTCTCAACTGGCAAGCCACTTTGTGACACGATTGACCCTCTCTTTGAAGCTGTTCAAGGTGTTGGCAGTGGGATTACAGAGGATGAAGTCATCGAAATTATGAAGCGAATTCCGTTAACAGCCAACGGTTATTCTTTTTCACACTTTATGTTTATCGCTGGAAGCCCAGGGTTCGCAAGAACGGCGGGAATACTCCGAGAGCCGATGCCATTTGAAAAAAGCGAGTGTGAGCCACCTCCGGAGGAAGACGAAGATGGAGAGGAGGCTGACAGTTCCTCCAAGCGTAAAAACAAAGACAAGGACGAAAAGAAAGACAAAAAGGATAAGAAAAAACGGCGGAAGCTTTACGAGAATCCAAACAGCCGGAAAGCACCTGAAGACCCCTGGCCGCCAAAGGAGAAAAAGGAGAAAAAAGAGGAAAAGTTTTCGCCCCGCCAAAAGCTTTTCTATTCGGGTCTCTTGTACTGTGAACTGTTCGATACAATCCAGCAAATGGAGGGACTCTACAATGCCTCCCAGTCTGTGCCAGAGCCAGAGGAGAAGGTTCTGAGGAGGAATCAAGCGTTAGGTTTTGGTATTTCCCAACTCGGAAGCAAAAGTAAGTCACCCCGCCCCCCTTAAATAAAAATGATCGGACAAGGTGGCATAGTCTATTTTGCTATATCTCAACGGGCTTACTAATGTGCAATAGCCAAACGAACTACTCAGATAATTTGAAATTACCTCTTAAAATTTAACTTTGTCTTGTTAAACAGAATTCGGATTTGCTGAATGGGACCGCCCCCTCCCACCCCTCCCTAAGATCTCTCCGTACCTCTCTAGCTTTGCCCTGGTTGGCTTCCGGAAGCGATACATTCGCCCCAGCGGGAAGAACATTATGTACAGCAGATCCACCTCGACCATACAGCCCCTTTATCTTTCGATAAAACCTCCACAAAAACCGGAGCAAACGGTGATCAAAGTCCTTGCTGACAAAGGCCGCATAAATGTAAGATTTTTTATCCTTGTTAATTTGCATTTTAAAATTTGGTGATAACTGTTTTGCCTATTTTTAGAGCATTTTGGGGCTAATGGGGGCCGATGGGAACTGCATGGCCAAGCTTCCCGGCGTCGCCAACATTTTCTACTTGGGCGACACACTTATCCAGCGAACAGAGGACACCAGACCTCCTCCAGATAAGCTTGAACTCTTGCCTAAAATCTATTGGAGAACGGAGGCGCAATGGCTTGCCCAGGAAATCAAATTTCTATACCAGCCACATGGTCTCCCACCCAGGATCGCTCATATGCCGAACATGGTCACCTTTGACGAGGGGCTCAAGCTGAGACAAATTTGCAAGAAAATCCGGGAGCACCACTGGGAATACATTTGCATGAGGAAGGCACAGTTCCGCCAGGTGGCTTGGCCGTTGATGCACGTCGATCGGATTCCGTGCGGGAATCTGCGTGAAAATTTTGTGTACGCATTTGAAACCCTGCTCCCCCTTAAATCCGCCTTGCCCATTATTCACAAGAGTACTATGCCTTGGTAGAAAACCGTCAAAATTTCAATTACAAGAGTAAAAAACAATCTTCATAAAATTAAACTTCTGCAACATTTAGACGTAATCAAGCATCAAATTTAATTCTCATACAAACGTATATTTGTGCAAATTAATTCTTGTCTTCGAAAAACTTGTCTATTTAATTAATTAAGTGCCAGCTATTGGTATCCAGTCCTTCTCAATTAGCGAATCAAGCCTCGAAGAATGAATAACGTATTTAATTACTTATCTTTTTTTTTTTTTGAATTTGCCTTCGTATATAGCCAGGCAAAAAATTGTACATTTTGGGTTCGAGCGACTTGCTTGTTATTGAAAATCATGTCAACAAACTATAGAGATGATCAAAACCACATTTGCATTTTCGTACTCTCATGCATGCTTCCAGCAAACCCAAAGAAAAAAAAACACGACCCCGTAGTCGTGTTGTGCATGCAGTTGTGTGCTTGCTGATAGCTTAAGCCGATTACGTGCGGTGCAGTGGCTACGGCGCTCACGCGAATTCGTCGAACAAATCGCTAGGTATAAACAAAAGAAAAAGACGTGTGCTTTCTTTGCTGAGGTCCAATTCAGTTGTTAAAATATAATTTAAAAAACAAGTGTTTGGAGGGGAGAGTTGATTGACGATGGCGTTTCTGGATGGTTATGACGATAATCAGAAGAATGCACTCAGTGATGTGGTAAGTTGGTGTTTAAAAAAATTAACTTTTTGACTTCTGGACGTTTGTTTTGTTTGTTTAATTAGATTTTATTTTTGAACAGTTTTACCAGCATGTCTTTCCGCACTGCAAGTTTAATGAAATTCTCCGGTTCCGGAGGGTCGGGAGTGTAGCAAAGGACCTCCTAGTCCAGGACTACTTGGGAGGTCATCCTGAGCTAGTTCCTGCACTGGAAATTAATGAAACTGACGAGAGAAACGTAAACAAGTTTTTGGCCATGAAGATTCCAGTGACGAAAGTGTATTTGAACAATGAGGTGTCTCAGCGGGAGTTTTACGACAAGTGGAAGTCAGGTTTGGAGGAGTTCTTGGAGTTGTACGGTAACCAAATTACTCACCTGCGAGTTCACACCCTCCGCGTGTGTATGGACGACGAAGAGGTGAAGTTTTTCAAGCGATTTACGAAGCTGGAGTGTCTCTCCGCCAGAAACTTGGTGTACTACGAGACGGTCAACTCTACCCAGGCAGGTTGTGACGTGAACGTGACCACATTTCAAACCAATGTGTTTAAGAACCTGAAAAGCATCGACTTTGGTTTTGAAGACGTCTTCAAGCGGCCATTCTTGACGAGGACTGTGATCGGCCACGCCCCTGTGTTCATGCCAAACTGTCACTTGACCATGGAGTCTGTCACCCTCCCGTTCAGTCCTTTCCATCACGGCATGGAGAAGCGAATGCGCGACGCGATTGCTCTCCATCCTGCCCCGAATGACACGACGCCTGAACTGATGACGCTCCCATGGTCCATGCGAGACATTGTAGCATTTCTCTCTGGCGACCTTCACAATCAGCAGGCGCCTCCGAAAATCAAGCGAATCAGCTTCGAGCATTTCTATTACCTGGACCAAACTAGTTCATTCACTAAAAGGTTGGAAATCCAAGCGGGACTCGCATTCATTGCCCTTGCGACCAAGTGCGTCGAGCTGGGCGTCAACCTGGAAAAAGTGAATTCTGCCTGGACGAACAAGGCGTACATGAAGCCACGAGGTGACTATGGAAAGGCTGTCGTGTCGATGGTCAACATTCATCCCTGTGCTATCTCGGTAGTCCGGATGGACAATTTGGAGGAACTTGTCGTCAACACGTCGAGATCCTCCGTGAGCGTATTTACGACCGATGGAGCTTTTCCTCTGACGAATGCGTGTCGACTTGGAACACGACCGGAGTGGAGGAAACTCAAAATTTTGAAGATAAATCAAGACTCGAGCCACTTAAGTCGAGAGGCAGTTCTCTATCCGTTCTTGGGGGCAACAGCTGCCTATTTACCATATACTCCCGTCAAATGTATGTTTGAGTTCTTGTTTGACAAAGACGCACCCCCGTTTCAGGAGTTGACTGAGTTATCCTTGGAGTTCAACGAGATTCCGGGAGTTAATGTGATTTCGAACAGGATCGTGAATGACATTGTCCGTTGCTGTGGAACGGTGAGGAAGCTTGAGCTGACCAACTGGACTGGAATGAACAAAGGCGTAATCAAGTTGTTCGGAGGGATGGAGTCTTTGGAGGAGGTCGTCATTAGGAACTGCAAGAACCTTGGAAACGTTGCGTTCGTAGGTGAAGATGCCGCCAATCCAGTGTTTCTTAGACTCACAAGTAAGAAATGGTTATAATTTTATGAAGAATTAAGGAAATCATAATTTTTTTGTTTTTTCTTTGTGGTAGAAATGAAGAAATTATCTTTGCTGGGCTTGGATAACATGCCGAAAGTGACTGACCTTCTGTTTCGTCTTGTCATCTCGCAAATGACTCTCAGCCATCTGGTCTTGTCCAGCGAGGCGCCAATTACAACTGTGACTCAGGAAGGGGTCCGAAGCCTTCTCAAAGGACCGTTTGCAGATTCCATATGTCAAGTTCCCGTTTGAAAGATGGTCTCTCCAGAACTGTTCCAGCGACGAGTTTCGCAACCTCTCTCGGGAATTTCGCTCATCAAACATGCTTTAAGGAAAGTGTACATGATATACTGTCTCCGAATGCCCCATACGTTTCAATTTCAATCTTATGTAAATTAAGAGATGTGTTTCGTTTCGTATTTCTTAAATAAACTTGTTTTACCCAGGTAAGTTTTTGAAGGTAGTTTTGGTTGAAATTATTCTACATCACCTGCACTTGTGTCTTTGGACTTCTGGAGCCCCTCCTTCCTCTCCCTCGCTTGTGCCCTTACTTTAATCGCCTCCGGACTTTGTTTCGGATTCTGCAGATTCTCTGTGAATGAGGTTTTGAGGTCGCTGTAGGAGTCCAGAGCCAAGGACGCGAGTCTGGCTGGAGCAAGTGAAAGGGGTGACGGTGCGGTCAAAATTGACGATGACGGCGGAGGTAGAAGCAGTTTTCAATTTAATTGAGCGATTGGAGCAAGGAGATTTTGTGTGTGGCACAAAAGAGTTTTTAGTAATTAAGAAAGAAGGCTTGATTACAGGTGTAATTAAGCAATAAAAAAGGGTTTTTACCTGTCCTTCAGTTCAGTTTGGTTTTGTGAATAAAAAATCGCTCAAGCACTCCCGTAAGTAGCGAAAGCACGCGCTAGACGATTTCAAAGATTCTGAAAAACACGATTTGCAAGATTCGGTGTAACAAGAGTTGCAAGATTCGGGGGAATACGAGCTGCAGGAATCGCTAAAACACGATCTGCAAGATTCGGAAAACACGATTTGCAAGAATCGTGAATAACGCACGAATAACGAAGCGTTAGCGACCCTTTTTGTACACCCTGTAAGTCGTCACGAAGACGAAGTCA
>VICI01004953.1:0-10091 GCA_019593645.1 Akabosia matsudoensis
TGTAAAAGGCCATGCACTGATTGTTGCACGTGGATTGCAACCAAAACCCCGGATGATGATAGTTCCCACTCTACAACTATCAAACAAGCACCCATGTCTTTATTTCTCTTTTCTCTTAGTGGACTTTGCCCGATCACAATTATTTAATCGCTCAATAATAATGTATTCATGCACCCAAAGAGGAAACCACAAGCTGTATATATGTAGAAGTAACCGCGGTCCGGTTGTCGGTCGTTGTTTTTCCTTAATCATTATGCCCTTCTCAAAGCCCAAAATCACTGGTTTACTTTACCATATATTCAAAATTGACGAGAGTGAAAAATTGTGTTGAAGGAAAGTTGTATGAATCCTTTGTAAAGGTGATTTTGAGTGGACCGAGAAGAAGTATTGCACGAGAGTACGTTGAACAGGAAGAAAATTACGTTATTGTCGTGCGTACATGATTTCATAATTCCGCATGTGCTTATTAGAATGCCATGATGCTTTCCTTTTGCATCTAACAACTTTGAAAAACAAAAACCGATTTATGTAAAACGGCCAAGGTTGCTGATTATTGTATGTACGTCTTCTCCTTTTATGATCCTGAGTTTATTGACATATCCAATTTATTCAAGTGTTTGAGCTTAAAGAAAAACAGAAAGTGTGTGCTCTTTATGTACAAAAGATTATGCTGGTTTATGTAATGAACGAATCTTTGCAATTTGTTTTGGCGACTCTTTACTGAAAATGACTAGCTTATCCTTGAGAGAGGATTGATTTCAAGAAATCACCCAAGCAAATTTATCTTTTGCATGAAAACAACGCTGGAATGTGCATATGCAGATATTTTATTTTGGCAGGGTTGTATTAAGAATTTTATTGCAACAAAAGAGCATTTGACTTAAAACGACAATTAAACTCCGACGACTCCTGCTGTTTAAGCTAAAATCTCTTTTGAGAATTGATGTTTCAGTAAATTGCTATCTTCAACCGGTTTTTTCTCAATGTTCCTGTTCGTATAATCAAAAATGGCATGTTTTAAAATGTAAAATGTGCTTTGTATTGATGGATTTCCAACTGAGGAATCTGTTTAGAATGAAAAGAGGTATTGGACAGTTTTGAAGAGAACATGCTCTGAGAGTGACGCATTAATTATCTGACAAGGATCTTCACTATGAAGGTTTATATGCTGCGTAAGCTTTGTGTCTTTTTGTGTGCGTAAGTACGTATGACCCAAGTAATGTCATCAAACCGTAGTTGATGATGAGTAATAGCGGTTGTTTGACGAAGGAAAACAAGGTTTGGCAATTGACTGGTCAAATAGAAGAGACGATGATAATCTGAGGAACTCACATTTTTATTTTTATTTTAACAAGCAAACAAATAGTTAAAATGTAAACTCCCAAAAAGAGTCATGCGTGTGTCATTATTCCAAAAACAGACGGGCGAGGGCTTTTAAGTTTTTTTTTTTCAAAGTAACTTTTTGACAAACCTGCGAATCAAAACCCTTACTTGTTACGAATATCTTGGGAGGCGATGTTGCATGTATGCAGTTATCTTCATCACTGCATCAAATGTCGTTTAACCGTCCATATCATTTCTTTTGGACATGTATTTGCCAGGTAATAAGGAACATTCAAAACAGGATGGGAATCATGGTACTTTCTTCAACTATTTTACGCGTATAACATCAAAAAAGATAATGTTATGACAGGGCATCTCTCATCGATGAACATTTTAACCTTCAAGGTGCCACTTAAAAAGCAGAACTGACTGAAAGCATTGCTTTTTCTCCTTTATGTTTTTGCTTTTCTGCATGTCGTTTCGCTATTTAAATAAATTTATTGACGCACTGCGTGTGACTGTTTTCTACGAGAAGATTTTTTTTTCTTCTGCTGGTATGTCTCGTTGTTGATAATCTTGAATCTGGAAGGGTTATCTGGGATGCGCCATGGGGAAGCCTGGAGCTTTTGAGAATACAGTGAGCAGATGAGTTGTGAAAAAAAAAATGTTAGAAAGCGCAAGATGCGTTTTGAATGAGTAATGTGTCAGTTTTGAGTCAGTGATAGTGAAAATGAATTAGTCTTTAAGGTTATTGAACAGCTTTTGCGAGTGCGTTTAGATAACCGTCGTATCACTTATCTATTTAAGAAAGAAACTGGCTTATTTAACGATTAAAAACGCACTAGACGTATTTGTATGACTTGATGATTTAGTTAATGTTTTTCATCTCTGTGATGATGGTGAGAAAATGTTGGAAGAAAATGAAGTGATAAAAGCCAAACAGCCTGAATTGCTTATAGCTAAAGCTTAGAAAGACTATTTTATTCTGAAGGAATTTATAATGTCTTTACTAATCAGTATGTTTTTTGCACTGCAAAGAGAATTGGTAGGATTTACATTTGTTTAGAATTCCGATGATTCATTGCATTGCACACATGTCACTATAAAAGCAGCAATATAATCGTCATGAATGATGTTCAAATAATAATTCATGAGTGTGTTTTATAGCGACATTTTTTGGCATTTTCTTTTGCTTATCAGGGAAACACCATCACTAAAACAAATAATCGTGCTGAAAACGCGAAACAAACGTGAATACTTGTTAAGGGCATACCAGCTGCATCTCATCAACTCAAGACTTGACTGAATTGAACTGGACTGGAAAATATATGGTCTTGTTCCAAAAATGATGACGTGGTCATTCACGAGAAAAAGGGCAGCTGCATCGGTAATAAGTTTTCTAATGATACAGTCATTACCTATCAATGTTTTCTCGGGGGAAATTACTAATATTGAGTCAATTGTGTTTTGCAATACTATTCGAAAACGCCACATCTCTGCCGGTGTTATCTTCACGTAGTTCGTGATTTTGTACAAAAAAATATGCAAAGGTGACTCGCAAAGAGCAAAATATCAAGCGATTTGCACGTACCAAACATTTTGCCAAACAAATTAAGTCAGAAACAAGTGTAGCCATTAATTTCCGTAATTCCTCATGTACACGCCTATCGTTTAAGAAAAACCTGACGGTTTCAAGTTGTTTTGTACAAGAAAACAGAACGAAGGGCTGTTTCTCGTTTAGAAAGCAGATTTTCTTAATGTTGATATAAACGTGAAGATTTGAGGAAATGATTTTTAGCCAAATTACAATAAACAAAATTAAGCAAGAAAAATTGCACGGCTCAAGACGCGGTGCTGTGTTTTGAAATACTCAAGTGCAAGTGATCTACTTGGGGCTCTTGAGTGTGTGTGTGGAAAGATTGATTAGCACGGTTTTGGGTTCACAGCTCGGACTTTGGAATTTCTCTCTTTGATCCGTTCATGCCAGCGCTACATGTATCGTCTTGGTTCATATTTAAACATGCCCAAGTAAAGAACTTTTGATTACAACATCAAATCCAACACGTTCTCAGAGATCGTCTTAAACTTTTATGGAGTGTTTAACGGCTTTATTGCTGCTTATGAAAATTATGATAAATTGCGTTCATGCGTAAAAGAAGAAAATCATACTAAATGACTAAATGTCAGTCGGAACATCTCTTTATCTGCACCTAAACTGATTCACCTTTCAAAAGTGCGTGAAAATGATTTTAGCGAGAAAAAATTATACTAACGAGTTTCCTCAAAAGCCGACTGGAGAAGCTCGCAGGCATGTTTTTTTCTCTTTCTTTCTCTCTCTTACATCCTTTTAGGATTACTTTTGTTTCCATTTACACTCTCAAAGAGTCTCAAGTAACTCTCAGCTAAGCGGTTATAATCGTTTGTGATGGGATCAAGTTGAAAGCGCATTCAAAACAATTCAAGTGATATTTAATCCGATCCCGCTAATTGTTATTAACTTTTCCCAAAGTTCTTCTTTTGAAACTGACTTTATGTAGAGTTGTTGTGTGTGTAACCCATGTCGTCTTCAATTTATTTCAATGATAATTTATGGTTCCTCACATTCGACACAGTTTACGTTTATTTTCCGTGGTAAATGCACCGGAGAAACAATAAAATAAAAACATGCGTTTCTGCCAACCATTTGGAGGATTGATTTTCTTTGTAAATTTTACTTCTAACACGTGCACTGAAGGTTAAACACGTTCTTGAGCTTTCCTTCGCCTTAAAATCGTCTCGTTTGTTGGCGGCACGAACAACCTTGAAAAAAGTTCTTTTACCTCAGGGGACATTTGTATAATGAGTAATTTCTACTTTACACCCAAAAACCCTGAACCGCATTGCCTACAAGCAATGTTTTTCGTACACATAATTAATATCATGCCGCTCCAACCCAGAGCAATTAAAAACCGTGTGCAAACTTTATTCCACAACATTATTCCCTTTTGACACGAGTTTTGAGTAAAAGTGAAATTTTCTGCGGAGTGGCTCAAAAGCAAGTAGTTTCTGTGTTTTACAAGTCGCCAACAGTTTCCCTTTCGTTAGACGTCTCATCAGCATAATTTCGCATGCTAACATCTCGTTATTGATCCCCAGAAAAGAGGGTCTTTAGCTTGCTGCTCTCTTTTTCTTTAGACATGACAAGCAACTTCTATACTTCTTGAAGAAAATGTAGAGATATATATGATTCCTGAGCTGGTTTTTGTCCCTGAGTAATAAACAAAGTATTAGAGTAGTTGTTTACAAGGCCAATAGTTTTTGACAAAAAAAAAACGACTTCCGCAACTTTGCTGTAGAAATCCTTGGAATCAAAATGACTTTTTTGTGCATTCCTGTACAACTCTGGAATTAATGGATTTTAATGTTTCTCACAAATCGGAAGGTCGATTATGAAAAGCTGGTTTATTTTACGCGAAACTCCCCCAAAAAAACTGTGGATTTTATGGTGGAAACTGTGCATACCTACCTACATGTAGACGCTAATGAATCCACGCTAATTTGCGTTCCTGTAACTTCGTTAGAGCTGAAAGTTCACAACTATTCAAAATACTTTTTTTTAAAGAGAGGGCATGTCTATAATATATCGGACAGGGTAAAGGTTTCAATATCAAGCTATGCTATGCAAAACAGTCAAGTCAAAGTGTTTTTTTTTTCCTTCTTGGTGGCTGTGTGGTATGTCGGGTGTGGTACATTATTTTCCGGCTAATCCATTAACACGCTGGATATGCATAGCAGCCGAGAACATTCAATTTTATGAAAAGAAAACTTCGGATTTATGACCGTTGTTGTTTTTTCTTCTCTTTTAAAGAAAACAGCGATTCGTCTTCTAAATTACTTTGAACATTAACACTTCAAGAAGTGAAGCCCCACCAAAAAGAGAAGAGTTTTAGACACACAAAGTCAAAGAAATTTGTGTGGAAACACGCAGTTATTTAGAAAATAGCACTCGCACCCTTTTACTATTGTTATTCCTTATAAAGAGACGTGGAATAAGCGCTTGGTTTTTTTTGTAACGCTGTTCTGCAAAAAGGGTGATTCCTTTCATTGCTAGACTTTTTAAATTGCGTGCTGGAGAAATGAGGTAATTTATGTCGCTCTTTTTCTCGATTGTAAACAAAAGATGCTCGCGTTTGGAGCTATGGCTTTTTCGCTCTTTCATGATCTTTTATTGTCCCACGCCCACACAAGTGTATAGATTGGGAGGAACCAATTTTCAAAAGGAGTTTGAATATTCAGGAGGGGAATTCAAAGAGAAGGAAAAAAACGCTATTGCTTTTTTTGCTCCTTTAATTGCGCAAAAGTGACAGATACAGATGCCATATTTCCTACAATGAGACTAATACATAACGTTCGTTACTTTTAATTACCCTTTTGCCTTCATTTTCTTGTTTAATTATTTTGGAAGTTTACAGACAGATATCAGGTTGTGTTATGAGAACAATAAGAAACAATAATATCTTCAGGAGGATATGACAAGAAAAGAATGTTGCATTCCAGCACAAGCACAGCGTATTCCAAAAAGTGAAAAATAGCATGTAGTAAAAACATCACAAAATAGTAAGTTATTACTAGACTGCCTTCATAAGGTTAGGGCTTTTAAAAGAAAATGTTTAGTCACAAAAGGACCTTTGATCTTTATTGCGGACAATAAATAGAAATACACGCTGCAAGGTATAAGTTAGACTAACAGCAGCGTAACCCTTCATCAACACCCTCCTCCCATGTCAAGTTAAGTAATCATAAGTTTTTCTCTTCTCTTCAGAGCTAGAGACAATTTATGGATTCATATCTCACGTAAACTTTGTGTCGCTTGCAGTCTCTCCGTTATTTTTGCAACGCAGAGGGGCGCGTCCCAAGTTTAATGATGATCAGTTTGCATAATACAAAGGTAGCATACACCAGTGGCCATTGCAGGGCCGCACAGACGCAGTTATTATCAACCCCGAGTACAAAGTTGTTAAATATTAACAAAACACTCATACCTCATGTTATTTGTCTGTCTTTTTCAAGTCATTAGGAAACTACCAAAAACCAATATTTCTTGTGGGTCGTGCGTAGAATTCTGTTTTTTAGTAATCCTCATATATTTTTCCCCTCTTTTGTAACAAATTGATAATGTCTTGTCCTTCACGAAAAAAAAATTATGATTGCTCATGAGCTTGTGTGTAGCCTAACTCAATACATTATTTATTAGGGAGGGTCTTGCCAAGTGACTGTGTGTCTAACCTCTACCATTTAAAACTTATGATTCATCCATATTTATAGGAATGAAGGCTTATAGAAGTGCTTTAGTGCATCTTGAAGGTAATGGATTTTATTCTCTTTGTTGTCGTAGATTAAATCGTTGCCGACGGGGAATTCTTTTTTAGAGTGTGGTCTTTTGGGACAAAGTGGGTAGATCTGTGAACCCTTGCGTTTGCCCTGTTTTCTTTCAAAATCTCCTGTTTTACATAATATCCTGATAAAATATGAATTCGGCAGTTGCACAATAAACCTTTTCTTTTTTTAATCTCCTCCTACCCGGTTTGTTGTTTGGCAAGAAGAAGAAATGTTTTGAATTTACAATAATCAGGGCTGTATCGATGTCTCAGAACAGAACACGTAGAGGTATGAAAAACGTCTAAGACGAGATTTCAAGACTTTTTTTCTATTTTTTACAGGATTTTAGACACAAATGACGAAATCATTTTGTATTTGAACTGAAACATTTGTACTTTTTGTGTTTTTGTGGATTGTAGCCAAACTGTCTGGTGATTGCGCTAGTAAAATGAACCTTTTCATCTTTTGTTAAGTTCCCCTTCATTGTACCCAGTCAGACAGATCACTTTTGGTCTTTTTTACTTCTTTTCTTTATTATTGTAGCAGTAAAATTGGCTGAGCTTGTATTTTTCTCTCTAGAATTCATCTTTGTTATTGAAGAAAAAACGCACACGCTACACTTATCATCGATTCCTCATTACAATATACCGACTCAACGTACAGTTAAGATAAAGTACAATTTATTCATCAGCCAACCAGACTGATTTGCTTGTTTATCTTGAACTGGAATCGTTATATTCTTTGATCGACACACCATCCTCAGAATCTTTAAACAAGGGTACAGGTGATTTCAATGAAAGTTTTTCCTTCTTGTTATTAGTCCAATTATGAATAATTTTCTGTAAAATACTTTATATTTAGTTACCTTTTACGGTATTAGCATATAAGACTTGAAGTCATATTAGCCTCATAAAACGTATTTATAATCTGATAAGAAGTAACTTCATACTACATTTTAATGCACTGCAAGATTCGGTTTTAAAATGGATCCTTGTTAGGAGTCAGGAGCGGCTCACGTTCAGACAATCCTCCATTTGCGTATCGTATTACCAGCAACATATCATCATTTTAAAATAGTTTATCCAAAGGGCAATTCAAATTTTTAATGTTCGCCGCTACCGAAACCGAAAGTCGATATCTAGCCCTTTTCCATTAAAATATACATAAATGATCCGTCATACAAACAAAAGCAAAGGTAAAACAGGATATAGAAATTTTACCATAAAAAAAAACTTCGAAACTTTGTTTGTTACCTTTTTCGTACGCACACACTCCCAAGAGAAGCTTTTTATGCAACTCGATGCGAGATGTGCTCTTTGGAAGTATACGTGATGCACTTTTTTTTACTTTAATTGCCGTCATATAAAGGTAATAGCTCAAGCGATGAGGCAGACTATGAAGTTTTTTTTGGTATACTTGAGAATGCATTATCCAGAAAAGAATCAAATTTCTTTGATTTTTATCTCTGATACTCTAGATGCTTTGGCTGCAGCTTGTTAACTCTGATCTGCCTGATGCAGCTAAAGCTTGCGCACTTTTTTTATTACAGAAAGTTTTTACTTCTTGATGGCATGGACAAGAGAAGTAACACGAGGATGAAGAGTGATTGGGAGTGAAGGGTACGTAATGCGATGCACTTTGCTTCAATTGCTGTACGCACTACTTGCAAGCTTCAAACCAGAAAGTTTTTTTCCTTCCTTGACGCTAAGAATCTTTATCCTTTCCGTAACTGACTGAGTTTTAGACAACCGTAGAAAATCATTTTTCCTTTTTAAAAGTCATGGTTGTGAATAAGTTGAGGCTGATAAATCGAAAAAAATATGTTGGGAAGGAAAAAGCAGGGAATTTCCGTATGAAACGTATAGCGTTGTTTTATTTCATACAGGGGGAAGTGTCAAATGTCAATTATTAGCTAGGCGCAACTGGCAATTACCACCAGATCCACGTTCCAGAGTGGGGATTTCCTCGTAAAAAAAATTCATTCGGAAACGCCTGAAATTGACGGATTTGTGACAAACATTTTCAGGAAATATTACGTGGCTTTTGATACGCCACTGGTGGGACATAAAACACGAGAAATTGCTGACGATGAGTCATTATAAGAAACGGATGTTCCTTTCAAGCATTATTCATCTCTGTCCGCTATAGCTTTCGCTATTTTCTGCTTTGTACGACAGAGAAAACAGGAATTATTTAAACACGAAAAAAGTCTTAAAAATTTCAAAAGCGTGATACTATGAACTATCTCTCTGTGTGTGCTTGTGTTGTATGCGTGTGACTAATTGGTTTGCGACATAAAATTTCACACTTGGGATCCGTTTTCTTGTTTTAAAAAAACTTCTCCCCCATCCGCAATTTTTAAGGCGCAAACAAGACTGTAATGACTATGACATTTTTATGACTAATCACACAACGACATACGGTTTTTCACCCACTCGTTTATTTTTTGGAAGTGCGTAGTGCGTTTAGTTTGTTGTAAAACGATGTAGAGAAAGTAGCTTATCATATTCATCATTGTATGACACGCATGTAACGCTTTTAACAAAAAAAAAACGATAGACAAAATACCACACACGTATGCGCATATCCATTTCGTAATTATGCGTGCTCTTGTTTACGTTTAATGAAGGAATGTTTTACAGAGGGTGCGAACAAACTCGCTCAACACTCCTGTCTACTATTGAACCGACTGGTTATCATTTGCAATCCGTCCACGTGTGTTAATGAAAATAAATGAGGAGAGATGAAAGGACACGAGAAATTGGAACAAGCTCGTGTGTGCATTGTTCAGATAACGTGATTGTCATAATGAAATATGACGATAATCGCAGCTCAGCACGTTGGTTCAGTGACACATATTTTTCTCATCAGGAGTTGGATGTATCGTTGACACAAACACAAGTGAACGCATGTAGTTTTTACATCTCTCACCGGATGTTTGTTAATAATTGACCCTATCATCATAAACGCTAATTTTTTTTCTTAAGCCTTTCCCAGGCATAAAATCAGATTGACTGTGTATCCTGTGTGGGATAATAAACGATATCAGTCATTATAACTGTTAACACTGGTATCATCGATATAATCAAACCTGTTACTTTTTGTGTCCGGTAATAAAGCTAAAGCTAAATACGCATGATTGCATAAACTACTCAAGAAAATAATTTCTTATCCCTTCAAGCTAGCAAGAAGGCAGGCACGCCTCTTATTAAAAAAAGCTAGCAACAACAGGATCTTGGATTTTTAACACATATCTCAGGTTGTAATATGGATAAAATCGGATGGCCTTTTGTATAACGGTCTTTTTTTTCTCGTATTGATTTGTATTGTTGTGTTTTCAAGTGGATAAATAGCAGCAAAAGGATCATTATCAAGACGAGAATGAAGAGGGAGAGAAAGCCATCAGTTTT
>VICI01004954.1:0-10090 GCA_019593645.1 Akabosia matsudoensis
CAATTTGGCGAATTAGTAGTCCTTAACGTTAACGGTAGGAAAGACATAAATTATTAAAAACTGGTAAAAATACTAAGGGATAAGGATTTAAACTACCCGGCGGGCTGATTACCACCAGCCACCATATCCGTATGGGCCACCGAATCCATAACCTACAGAAATTAAAATGAGACAAGTTCCAAATGAGTTGATTTTCATTCAGTTCAATATTTATGGAGTCACATCTGTCTTAACTTACCCCATGGTCCCCATCCACCATATCCACCGAATCCCCATCCTCCGTATCCACCCCATGGACCTCCCCATCCAAATCCCCACGAGTTGGCAGAGTCAAGATCTCCATTTCCCTTTTGTGCAACTCCTCCAGCTCTTGGTGACCCGGCAGCGGCTCCAGCACGCTCGGCAATCAACTGACGAAGATCTGCTGCAAAAGCAACAGCGATGCACATGCAGAGAACAACAACAGCCTGGAATAGAAAGAACAGAAACCGTTGACTTTTCGGAAGCTGATTTGCTGAAAAACTTTTCGTACAAAAACCAATTTACCAAACTGCGAGCCATTTTTGGATAGATTTTTCGAAAACTCTAAAGTTTCCAAATAAAACTGTTTGAAACTTGGTAGTTTTGTCTTTGCAAAAGTAACTTTGATACTGACTCTCCAGACTTCTGACGCTGTCAATTTATACGAATATTGTCAACCCATTTCAAAATATTACTTGTGGCTGATAGTCTAGCTGACGAAACCACTGCGCATGAAATCTCTTTAATTTTTTTATTTCGCAATGTCCAGTGTCATCAAAATCTCGTTTTTTTTTGCAGTGACCTTCACAAAAAATCTAGTATTCAAAACGCTTTCAGTCCTTAAATGAGATTAAAAAATATAATGAGCCTTTTTCAAGTACGCGATGATGATATACAGTGTGACAAAAATGACCTACCGCGTTAAAAATAGTATCCATCAACGCACGAAACGCTTGTTAATTAGTAAACAAAAGAGCATACTTTTTTGTCTGGGGTTGGAGTACTCAGAAAATAATGACTTGTTTTGCAAACACATGCCACACGACAAAGGTGTCAAAGTTTCCGGTCTGCGAGCTTTTAAGTAATGGCTAATCATGTAATAGCCACTCTGAAGTGACACCTATAAATAAGCATAGTTTATAGTTGCAAAGAGCAAAATTTTTATGCATCAAATCTAGAATTTTGATACAATGCAAGGATTATTTGCATGCAAAAATACTATTTCCACGCAAGTTGGGTTCGTCTGAGGTGACAAAAAAACGGTAAACCTTGACTTAAATACGGAATGTATTTCAAATTGAGTAGTTTCGGGTCAACGGTTGAGAGGAAAACTGACCTGGCGAGAGGGAAAACCGGAAATGATCGTTGCAAATGGAACGGGCATGTTGGTCTGCATGGAACGCTACTAAGCTCGCAGATGTTGCGTCATAACAGCAGCATCACACGAGGTGTTCCAGGAGCGCAGCTGATCGCGCTAAATTCATGCTCTCGTGTATTTTGGCTGATGATGACTTTCTGTAAAAAATGATTGCATGCTTTTTTATCATGACTTTTCTTCTCCAGTTGTGTAAATTTAGGGTAAAATAAATCGTCATGTTTTTGACTCGTAATTACATTAGATCTAGAGCCCCAACTGGGCCTAGTTTGTTTCGGTTTCTCCACTCAAAACCTTTGTGCAGTTTACCACCGGCATGTTCGAAAGTAACAAAGTCGCCATTTCTGCTCGTCCAGAAAGATTGGTTATCGAATGGGCGACATTTAAGAACGTTGGCGAGTTGTAAAAGCCATTGTTTGTTTAGTGTGAGAAGTTATTGTTCGAAAAGAGATGACGATGATAATAATGATAAGAAAAAGAAAGACGATGACGTTAAAAAAATCGAGGAAGAAGACAAGGAAGCTGAGCAACACGATAACCAATCGGGTGCTGATATTCGGGCGGTGCCTGGAGCAGGCGTGGCGAATGCACCGCTACTTTTGCCAAGCACAACTACAGTGCCTGATGACTGGCCGGTTTTGCCGTTGATTGCGACAGGGAGGAATCCAGTTTTCCCAAGGTTTATCAAGATAATTGAGATAGGCGATAATAGCTTGGTGAACATTATTCGAAGGAAAGTTAAAATGGGACATCCTTACGTAGGCGTTTTTCTTAAAAAAGATGAGACGTGAGTTAATGTCAAAAGTTTAATACGCAATGTTCTGGAAGGTACGCATTTTAATTGTTTTTTTGTTTGGGCAGGAATGAGAAGGAAGTGGTTCATAATCTTCAAGACGTCCACAATGTGGGCACCTTTTGTAGTATAATTGAGCTTCAAGACCTTGGCGATAAGCTGAGAATGATTGTCATGGCTCATCGAAGAATTAGGATTATTGGCCAAGTGGTTGTTGACCAGAAAGAGCTTCAACCGGAAATGGAACCTCCTGTTGAAGTCGTTCCCAATGATAGGAAAAATAGTAAACGAAGGAGGAGGAATAATAACAATAATAACAAAGTGAAAGAGGAACCAGAAGAGGCTACAACAACAACAGCAACGGCTACCGTTCCTGAAATAAAAGAAGCTGAAGCAACCACAAAGGCTACTGAAGCTACTGAAGAACCTGACTTCGAGCCGGTTCCTGTGTTGGTTGTTGAGACGGAAAATATTAAACCAATCAAATTTGCAATGACAACGGAAGTTAAAGCTTTAGTTCAGGAGATAGTTCGGACGATCCGGGATATCATGCAGTTGAATCCTTTGTATAGAGAGTCTGTCCAGTCCGTGATGCTTCACGGGGATAGGGTGGTTGAGGATCCGGTATACTTGTGTGATTTGGGGGCGGCTATTACTGCTTCCGAAGGACCCGAGTTTCAAGCGGTCCTGGAAGAAATGAATGTAAGTAAAAGTTTTTCACGCCTCCATTACGTTCGAAAGGTTGAATAAATTTGCTCTTTTATTCTTTTAAGATTTCGAAAAGGATGATGACAACTCTGGGCATGTTGAAGAAGGAATTGGAGCTGAATAGACTTCAACAAAAAATTGGTCGAGAGGTAGAGGAAAAAGTAAAGCAGCAACATCGAAAATATATGCTTCATGAACAGTTGAAGGCAATCAAGAGAGAACTTGGAATTGAAAAGGATGATAAGGAAGCTATCGAAGAAAAATTTCGTGCAAGACTTAAGGTTTGTAATTTATCTTTATATGTAAACGATTAATGTGTTTGTGTGAAATGATAACGAAGAAAAACTTGAATTTTGACGTAGGAGAAAAAAGTACCACAAGCTATCAGTGATGTTATAGAAGAAGAAATTAACAAGCTTAGATCTTTGGATAGTCATGCTTCTGAATTCAAGTAAGGATCGTTATTAATTTGTTTGAAAAGATAGAGCTAGGTAATTGTCTTGTAATGTGTATGTGATCGTCACTCTTGTACTTCTGTAGTGTCACAAGAAATTATATCGACTGGTTGACAGTTTTGCCGTGGGGAATAACCAGTGAAGAGACCTTTGACTTGGACAAGGCTAGTTCCGTTTTAGACGAAGATCATTATGGAATGGAAGACGTGAAGAAAAGAATATTAGGTAATTAAAGAATTAGTGAGACATTGAATACAAAGCTCCTTGTACATATGTGTAGTTATAATGTTCTTTATGCATTTCTGTCTTTACAGAATTCATTGCAATAAGTACACTACGAGGGAGCACGCAAGGAAAAATCTTATGTTTTTATGGTCCTCCTGGAGTAGGAAAAACTAGTATAGCTAGATCAATAGCTAAGGCACTCAATAGAGAGGTAAAGAAGTGAATAATTATCTGTCTTAATTATCTGTCTTAATTATCTGTATCATAAACTGTAACGCAAAAACTGCACATGGTGTTTTCGTGTATAGTACTTTCGGTTCAGTGTTGGCGGCATGACAGATGTTGCGGAAATCAAAGGCCACAGACGCACTTACATTGGTGCTATGCCTGGGAAATTGATCCAATGCTTGAAAAAAGTTAAAACCGAAAATCCACTTGTTCTTATCGATGAGGTGGACAAAATGGGTAGACATAGTTATATGGGGGATCCTACCTCTGCGCTGCTTGAACTTCTAGATCCCGAACAAAACGTCAACTTTTTAGACCATTACTTAGACGTGCCTGTGGATCTTTCCAAAGTATTGTTCATTTGTACAGCAAACGTGACCGATACCATTCCAGAGCCCCTCAAAGATCGAATGGAAATGATAGATGTGTCTGGATATGTTCTTGAGGAAAAACTTGCCATTGCCGAAAAATATTTAATTCCTCAACTGATGAAGTCCTCAGGGTTGAAAGACGAGCAAGTTAGTATAGACGCAACTGCATTGACCGCACTTATTCACTCATACTGTAGGGAAAGTGGAGTGAGAAATTTGCAGAAGCATATTGAAAAGGTGAGTTGAATAAGAATTTGAAACTTATTTAGCCAGCTAATCTACATAAATGAACATTTGTACGTTTGTAGGTTTTCAGGAAAGCAGCTTTCCAAATTGTCAAAGAAAAGGCTGAAAAAGTCGCGGTTACATCTGAAAATGTCGAAAAATTCGTTGGAAAGCCAGTGTTCACCCATGACAGATTATATTTGGACACCCCTCCTGGAGTCGTAATGGGCTTAGCATGGACTTCAATGGGTAAAATCTTTGTTTTCATATAAATTTAGGCACAAAAGTAAAGTGAGGTCTTAATTTGGTTTCTCTCTTACATATCATCAGGTGGATCAACACTTTTCATCGAAACCAGTTTACGAAAGCCTCTTGTAGAAGATAGCAAACAAGATGGCAGCTTAGAAGTCACTGGTCAACTTGGTGATGTCATGAAAGAGTCAACACAAATAGCGTACACATTTTCAAAACGTTATTTGCAAGATCTCGACCCCTCCAACCGATTCCTGGTCAACTCCCACTTACATTTGCACGTACCAGAAGGAGCAACGCCAAAAGATGGACCAAGCGCTGGCTGTACTATCGTTACTGCTCTACTCTCAATCGCGAAGAACCAACCAATTCGTCAGAACACAGCAATGACTGGGGAGGTATCACTCACGGGGAAAATTTTGCCTGTAGGCGGCATCAAAGAGAAAATTAGGGCTGCCAAACGCTCGGGAGTTACTTGTGTAATTCTTCCCGGGGAAAACAAAAAAGACTTTGATGATCTACCAGGATTCATCAAAGAAGGACTGGAAGTTCATTTTGCGAATAATTACAAGGATATTTACAACATTGTGTTTCAAAGCTAAGACGGTAACATTGACTGTTAATGTTTAATCAAAAACAATAATTAAAGATAGATTGCGAACCAGTAATCATTATTGTTAGTCAAATCCAGTGTGATTAGCTACGTTGTATCCGAAACTATTATTCAATAAAAAAATCTTTTTTTAGTTTTCGAAACAAGTTTCTCTCACGTAGCTATTCGTTTTCGAACATGGAATTTCTCTATAGCTGGTTCCTCATATGTATTTGACTCTGTGCAACATAATCTTCATCCATTGCTTCACAAAAAAATATCATCAGAACAAATAATTTTTATGCATGTCTAGCAGATATTAGTAAGCTATTAACATTCTATTTAGGATCCTTCACAAAGATGATTATTATCCAGACTTCAAAAGCAATAAACCTTTTCAATACCGTCATGATGTAAAACTGGTTTACACGCAAACCGCCTGCCAGAAAGTATCTTTGCATCTCTCAGAGTTTACTGGCCCTTTCTTTGCTATGTGTGAATCGTTTCATCACCTGGAGCCTTCCAATATATCTTGACCGCGTTCAAGGTGAGTGAGCTTGATAAGCTAGTTTGCTGCTATACTTCTATAAAATTCTGACAGGAATTTTGGGTTCAATAGAAAAAGCCGAGTTCATTGAATCCGTTTTTTTTTCTCTTAAGCCAGAATGTTTACATGTGTACCGTTTACTTTCAAAGATGAAGATGTGGCTTCTTCGCTTACGTATGCAAAGAGGGATCTTGCAAGATGCTTATCTCATTTGCAGACTGGTTCTTCCGAAACAAAAATCTTAAGATGAATGCTTATATTCTTCTGGAGAAGAACATTGACTTGAGGATGTTTTTGCGTAAAAAATTTGACATGTTCGTTTGAACCCACAGGTCTTACATCATGATGCCATTTGAAAAGCGAAAAGATTTTTGAAGTTTTCTGGTCAGTTTAGTCCGAACTGTACACGGGTTCGGGTGTTGCATTTTTTTGTGTAAATCTTTTTAAACAATGAAGTCGGCTACTCTTTCAGCGCTGTTTTTCGCAGCGTCTATCGCGCTTGCTGTTGCGATTCCAGCACGTAGTTATTTTTATGAAGAAGATGATGATGAGTACCCTGGAGGGCACAGGGTCATCACAGGAAGAAGGGTGGCTCTTCAAAGTTCACCATTCTTTTATCAGGCAAGAACTCTGGAAGTGGATCAGCTTGCCCCACAGGGAAGAAAGTACCAGATTGTGAAGAGAA
Source organism: Akabosia matsudoensis (assembly GCA_019593645.1). Classification (NCBI taxonomy): domain Eukaryota; kingdom Metazoa; phylum Arthropoda; class Collembola; order Entomobryomorpha; family Paronellidae; genus Akabosia; species Akabosia matsudoensis. The sequence goes on from VICI01004954.1 coordinate 6,478, forward strand.
AGAAGAATAAGTTTGGGCCGCAACAAGGAAGCGACGAAGAAGACAGTCAAGATGACGAGTCAGGAAGCGAAGAAAGTGAGGAGGAAGATGAAGAAGAAGATGATGAGAACAAAGACGAGGAGGAATTCGACACTCCTGCATGGGAGCAAATGTTCCCGGAAGAGGATAAAAATACCGGAAGTAAGTAAATACCTGCTGTCCGCAGGTATTCTGTTACTTGTGCAAAGTAATAACTTTAAAGTTCCGATTTTGGTACATGATAGCATTCAACACACCCGGGGATGGTCCAACTAGTGGTACTTACAGCGGTAGTGTTGCTGATATCCCTGGAGGAGCTCCGGCACCTGAAAGCAGCGGATCACTAATGAGCCTCCTCAGTGGAGGATACTTGAGCACTGTGCAAGGTGATAGTAGTCAAGGAGGTTCTGGTGGGCCAGATAGTCAAGGTGGACCCCCTCAATATCGTCAAGGACCTCCACACCCAGGGAAAAGGGGACGTTCGTCACTTGGGGAGTCAGGATCTGATGTGATTTACGATGGTGTTCGGTACATCCCAGTGAAACCTGTACATGTCCAGATTTCTCAAAGACAAGCCAAGAAAGTTAAAACAAAAGTTGGTCCAATCATCACTTGGGGAGTTCGGATCTGATGTGATTTACGATGGTGTTCGGTACATCCCAGTGAAACCTGTACATGTCCAGATTTCTCAAAGACAAGCCAAGAAAGTTAAAACAAAAGTTGGTCCAAAGAAGATTAACCAAGCAAGAACCGCAGTTGCTTCAAAATTGTCAAGAAGACAAGGTCAAAATGCATCTGTGAAGAAACCTAAAAACAGTTACATTTTCGTTCCTGTGGACAGGATGAATCGTGAACTGAGATTTTCTCGGGATGAGCACCAAGGCTTCAAAGTTCAATCTGGACACCCTTCATTTGCGCCTAGCGAAATTTGGAGATGGGAAGGACCCGGCGGACGGCCATTGAGAAAACGAGAGAACAGACCGAGTGGATTGTATTACTCTCCAAGACCACAACGTGGATCTGGGGCCACTGTTAGATTTGGTGACGAATCCTACTAAAAAAAATTAACCGATCATTAATGAGTGTGAACAAAGATCTGATGCATGAAAACAAATAAATAAACATGGCTGACTACATGAAGGAATTGTTAAGTTATTTGATGTATATTGCCATATATTCTATTTTTATGCACGCCTCATGCAGTTTTACATACTTTTGTTGTTACAATAGAAAAGAAAAATACTGATATATACGGAAGAATGCTACTGTTTGGCAACGTTGAAGTAAAACTTTCGAAATCGTCCAATAGCCATATACGAGGGCATCTGTTTTCCAGTTTCTACTTCCTCACGCTCAACTCCCGAATCCAGTTGGTCTTCACATAAAAGTTCTATTTCTTCCCACACCATATCTTTGGTGATTTTTAGAATTTCTTCGAAGTCAGTGTCATGAGCTTTATGCCTTATAGCTTGAGTCAAGCAGTCAACAAAAATGGATCCGCGATCGGAGAACTTCCAAGCGTACTTTCCAGGGATTGTAGCCAAGCACACAATAGCATTATCCATTGCAGGTAACACTTTTGTTTTATCTGTCGTTGGAGGAAAGTTTTGACAACACTGGAAAATGAAAATTTTCGGTATTTGATTCAGAGCTTGGGCATTTTGAGAATCGAACTGATAAACGATTTCCCTATAGATGTCTATTTTCTCGTTGAAGCCATTAACCAGCTTGTCCTTTTCACCGTGACCCCCAACAAACACGATGATAGATTTCGGCAAAGGGTCTGCGGTTACGCATTTATCCCTAAAGTCTTGAATGAGCTCCTCGACTTCAACTTTAGCGTATCGTTTTGCCGCATCGACATGTGCGTCTATCTTAGAATAGTTTAATTGCTCTAGAGTGCTCAAAAGATTTTTGGAGTCAGCGACGGCCATGTTTCTCTTTTGCGATCCTTTGTATTCAATCATGTTCAGCACGAAAGCATGCCCTTTTGAACCATGCGTTGGCAATTTATAGTGGTCGTCCTTAAACAATAATTAGATTTTCCATAAATTATGTCTAGCTTCAATAATTAAAACGTTACTTCTGGTATTTCGAGTTACAGAATGACGTGCTGCCGCATTAGGTTTGATGACATCATCAAGCCGGGTTTCTAAATTCGTGGACGGTAACGATTTTTTTCGGCCAAAGCTAAAGCATCCGTCAGCAACCTCTTGAGGCTTTTCAGGCGTGATTTCCTCCGCAGGTTCGGACGCATACGTTTTCAACAATAGTTCCGCATATTTGCCTAAATCGTTGATCTTCAATGCCTCACAAAGTTTGTCCAGCGTAGCACTACGGCCTTGATTTAAGACAAATTTTTCAAGTGCTTGCTCGAAAAAATCTGCTGGAGTTAGTGTCCCCAACTCCATTTGCTTATACCCCTTTGAATCTCATATTGATCGTATTTGAGACCTTTGGCTACGTCTCCAAACTTAATTGCTTTTGTGAACATTTCATTTTTAGGTAGCAACAGTACGATGTCTCGGACTTTAACTTCATCTGATAGTATTTAAAACATAATTTTACTAAAAATCTTTTTTTTAATTAAGAAGATTTTTACCTTATTTACGTACCGCCAATAGAAATTTTGTCCGCCATGATAAACTCAATTTATTCTCGCAGTGCACGTGTGTTTTCTGGAATTGAATGTGAATTTTTGAAAGTTTACATTGGAGATTGAAGCCAAACTTAATTTTGGCGAAATTTGCACTAAATGTTACTTGATGGAAAAAAATACGCAAAGAGGAAATACCTTAACAAGCCGTTGGTAGTTTTAAAGAAATGGTGACTTATCATTGCTCATCTACATTCCATTACAATATGTAGCTACAGAATGCGTGTATCACAGTACATAGTGTAGAACCTGGGTGTTTGTTTAAGTTTCATCATTCCAGGCATAATCAAAATTTGCTATCATAAAACACTCACTCATGTTCAAATTGATTTTTTTCATTCATTTGAGAATGGTCATTTCCAAGAAAAGGCTGACCTAGTTGTCGCGGGAAGGATGCTATGCTTTGGTGTGTTGTGGTTTTATGAATATGGTTATGTCGATTAAATAGTCTTTGGATCGTCTTGATTGTCATCCTTCTGGTCCCAACGGTAACGCACTGCCTTCCCAAAAGATTCACAAATACGTTTCCTAACCGGCCAGCAGCAAATGCCCTAAATTGTTTATCGCGAAAATGATGTTGCAAATAATATATGATAAGCAAATAAATACACAGGTAACACACTTTGAGGAGAATAGGACTTTAGAGCAACGAAAAGGGTGACTTGTTTATTTCAAAGAAACGGAATAAGGAATGATGAAAATATTCTATACATCGAGTTTAGCGTCTCAGCATTTCTTTTGTTTACTGACCAGCTACCTATATTATAAGCTGTTGGTACGCATTCCGAGTAAGCATCGTGATGCGCTCAAATGCAAGGTCCCCCTTACATAGTCCAGAATAATACTAATATGTTTCATAAGAAAAACGAATAACAAGCTGCAGTGGCACTATGTATTATACCGTAATATTTACGATGCGTTAATTATTCAAGATAAGAT
>VICI01004955.1:0-10088 GCA_019593645.1 Akabosia matsudoensis
TGCGCATAATAGTATCGCTTCTGACGTCTGAGAGCTGTAACCAGTTTTTTTAGTTTCAAGAAAAAGATAACATCCGTCGGACGGACGCACGTCGAAGTGTCTGTTTCAAATGAAATATGATGATAACATGTCACCCTATTTAACCACTCACAGGTTTTTCCTGGACGAAAAAAATTAAAACGCAAAGGGACAGAATTTTAAACGATGAGAATGCTTTTCAAAAAGTTCCCAGCCTACAAGATCCGTCATTGTTTTAAAAAGAAATCTTGCTTTGCTATTTACTGCAAATTGAGTTTAACTTGATTAGTTTTTTATATATTTTTAAAAATATGTTACTTTTCATTTATGCATGCTCAGTTGCATTTAAACGTGAGAAGTGTGAAGATAGTCGAGGCTTTTTTTAAAAAATCATGTCGACGTCCGTTGAAAATGGAAGTTATTTTGAGCGGGTGGTCAAAGACCAGCCCTTCGGGTGGAAGTACACCCAGCCTTGTCCTCGGCCGTATTTTTGGTTTGAAGAGTTGGACCACTTTTTCTGGCCGAAATTCATTGAGAATCACAGGCACTGGGCGTTTTACGCCGGGACTGGGTACCTTTTGATCATTTTTGGACTGCAGCTTTGGATGAGGAACAGGCCGGCGATGGGCCTGAGACGACAATTGTTTTTGTGGAATGCTGGCCTGGGCCTGTTTTCAATTATAGGATTTTGGAGAACGCTTCCAGGATTTTTAGACGTTTTAAGCAGGCCGAATGGGTTCTACAAAAGTATTTGTGCGAAGGAAGACATGGACGTGCCGACGGCATATTGGGTGCTCCTCTTTGCGATGAGTAAATTTGTCGAGCTGGGTGACACAATTTTCATTGTGCTTCGCAAACGACCCTTAATTTTCCTCCAGTGGTATCACCATTTGGTCACTATGAGTGTCGTCTGGACTCTTGGTAAGTAAGAATGAATCCCAAGTCACCCCATGGGGAAAGTTGTAAAAAACCGTTGCCTGGTTGTATTTAAGCTCCTCTTGTGGAACCCATTGCGAGATGGTACAGCGTCTTAAACTACGGCGTTCACTCTCTGATGTACCCTTACTTTGCTGCCAAAGCCGTGGGCGTCCGAGTTCCAACCAAGATTGCCCATGTCATTACGACTTTGCAGTTTACACAAATGATTGTTGGATTCAGTGTGAATATTTTGTCCTTTTACTATCAAAGTAAGACTCAAAGAAAACAGATGCAAATTTTACAATATGGAATGCATAACGGTAACCGTTACGTTTTTTTCTTATATTCATTTTTAGAGACTGGACATAACTGCATTCGATATCCAATCAGTATCCAGCTTTTTGGAGTCGTGTATGGAACTTTCCTCATTCTCTTTGGGAGACTGTTCTACAAAAGTGTCATCAGGAGCGGGAGAAAGGGCACGAAAAAAATCGACTGATTCAAAAATTTACAAAATAAATTTAAGACTAAAATTCTGTTTGGCGTGTTTTTGAGCTTGCTTTTTATAGCGGAATGCGAGAAAATCTGTGGAATACCGTTATAATATTTTGAATAAAACATTTAACGCTCAATTAGTCCATTGTTCTCCAGCCACCATTGTATTCAGTTGGGAAGAGCATGAATTAATTCAGTATAACTGTCATCTGCATGAATCATCTACTAAAATCTAATCGACATCGACTATTTTCTATCAGTTCTATTCTATCACACGTCGAGCCCGACACTGGGAACAATCATGAGAGTAATTTTATTAAGTGTGTCGGCTATTCTAGCCTTGTTTGCTTTCTACAAGCATACCGAAGCTCAAGACTGTGGACGACGTAAGTTTTTAAATGTATATTTCCGATATTATTTCCGCTTCAAAATCTATACAGAATATTTTTTTAAATTCTGTAGATGTCCTTTGGCAACTGCACAACTGCCCAAGTGGCGACGGTTGGGAGTGCTGGAAGAATGAGAAGCGACGGTCAATCAACTGTGCAGAGTACGGGTGGGGCAACAAGACAGAGTTCGCGAATACTCGGGGCTTTGGCCAGTGCTACTGCTGCGGACGGTGTCGCGTCCCTGAAAACCTTTATTATTAGACCAGACAAGTAAAGTTTGTAGCTATGGTAGCCACCTAATTTATTTACAATATATCTGAGTAAATAATAAAACCATAGAGTTATAGTTACATAGAGTTGAATCTAGAGAAGAAATAACTTGAAAACTTGAAATACCGAACTTATCAGTATTTGTTGTCAATTTATGAATGGAAAGCTAGCATTAAAGTATGTCGGACTTCCTCTGTCTACGATTTTCCTGTAGCCTGAATGCAAATGATGAAGTAGGTTGCAATCGTTGTGAGCATCTGTAGGTTTCAAAAAAGCGTGCAAAACGATTTATTTTTATATGTCAAAATTTTAGGCATTTAAAAAAGAAAAACGTACGCTAGCTAAGAATCCAAACGTAATTCTTATATTTCCACTAACGGTAACCCCAGCAATGGAATTCGTATCGACGAGGCTGTTTATGTAGCAAATTCTGTTCAAATCTGACACGACTTCCTCGTTGTCAATCAGCCACTCCTTCACCTGGCCCACATTATGAGGAACTGCTGCCGCCATGAGAAAAATGGCTGCAAACTTGGAAGCGGTCATGATCGTTTCTGGAAGGGTGTTCTGAAGAGGATGCCGATCCTTTTCAGCGCGCAGGGCGTTCTCAACGAATATGGCGCAGTACATTGTTGCTTCCAAGACAAGCAGTGTCATCAGAGGGCTGATAATTCCATTGACACGTTTGGAAAGCTTCCTTAATTGCAGGAGATGTTCTTCGATTTCTATCAATGGCGAGATTTTCTGGCATTCCTGGCGGCGAACTTTCATGCTGCGAAGCTTTCTGGAAAAGTTGAAAGTTGTTCCGAAAAGTACAAAAACAACTGCGGCTAAAAATATATCGCCGAAATAATTCGCGAGGTGAAGGTTGACTACACCGACGTAGAGGAATATCTGCCAGCAGCACTTCAGCCCATTTTCGAGCGGTTCAAAAGTGCAATACGGAAAAAGATTAACAATATGGATGTATGTGAACAGATAAGTAATAGAAAGAAAAGCAGTGAATGAAATCGGGTGTGTTACTATGCTAACACGAATTTTAGATAGGTCAACGGCCATGCCTTGTACGCACTGGATTACTTTGCTGATTTCCTCCTGCCCGAACAGCACAAGCTTCAGAAACACAAATTTCTTTACTATGAAAATAGTGCCGTGAACGAGGAACAACTGTCGAAGTGGACTGGGCAAACTTACAACAGCTTTTGACACAAACTGCCAACAGTAATAAAGGAAAGCCAGGGATCCTGGAAATGATAAAACGATGCAAACTGGTTTCCAAATCCTTTGCAAGCGGGACGACGCCTTTTGGAAATCAGCGGAGTACCAGCGAGGCGATAAGCCCAAAATATACGCAATGTTCATTGTGTACGTCAAATATTGAGAAACTTCAACTAGAAAGGAGGACATTCTGAAAATCATTTTCGTAATACTGTTTTCCTTCCCTACGCGATTAGTCCCAGCAAACCTCTCTCTGGAATTAATGAACGGGTCGCTTCGCAAACAAGCTTTCGTCAATAGTCACCCTATTTACTAAATTGATAAAGCCCCCTAAGTAAACTCAGCGACACAAGATGGCTTAAAAAACTTTCTAAATGATTCTAATGCAATGCAAATCCAAATTACTTATCGATCGGTAGCTTGAATGCATATAATAAAGTACGTCGAAATTGTAGTGAGCATCTGAAATATTTGAAATATATCCATATTTGAAATACGTGTAGAGCAATTTCGATGCGCATGTCGTCGAGCATTAACTTACGCTTGCAAGCACGCCGTAGGTGACCGTCAAGTTCCCAGCCACTGTTATCCCAGCAATTGAATTTGTGTCGATTAGGCTGTTTACGTAGCAAATACGATTCGTATCAGAAATCGATCGTTCGTTGTCAATGAGCCATTGTTTGACCTGTGCAACATTTTGAGGAATCCCTGCAGCCATGAGAAAAATAATGGCGTGTTTGGCCGTATAAACGATCGTTTCCGGGAGTGTGTTTTGAAACGGATGTCGATCCCGTTCAGGTCTTAACGCGTTTTCAACAAATATGGCGCAATACATTGTTGCTCCCAACACTAAAAGCGTCATGAGACCGCTCACCATTCCGTTGACTATTTTAGACAGTTCTCTTAAACTCTGAAGCTGATTTTCGATTTCTAGCGATGGTGACATTCTCCAGACTTTACCGCGATGCTCAGCTCCATTTCGAACGTTTCTCAGCATAGCTTGTGAGGCTTTCCACAGAAGGAAAACGGTAATTACCAGGAAAATATCGACGAAATAATTCATGAGATGGAAACTGACAAGATTGGCGTACAATCCAAATCGCCCCAGACATTCCAGTCCACCGTGAAACGAGCAGAGAGTACAATCTGGAAGATATTCCGAACAGCGAAGATAAGTGGGCGCATATGTGACGGTCAGGATCAACGTGACTGTCACTGGGTGGGTGAGTAGATTTGCCTGAGCTTTCGACAGGCCTGCCGCCATTCCCTCGAGACACTGAAATAATTTATTAATTTGACTTTGCCCAACGAAGACAAGTTTCAGGAACAGGAATTTCTTCACCGTGTAAATGGCTGCGTGTACAACAAACAATTGACGAATTGGGCTTGGCAAAGTGTTCACGCTATTACTTACAAACAGCCAACTAAAATATAAGAAGGATTGCGATCCCAGAAAAGCCAGCATAAAGCAAATGAATTTCCAAAATTTGTGGAAATTGGAAGTCAGAGGATCGTTTCCAGCAGTCGAGTACCAGTAAGGGGATAAGCCTAAAATGTGTGCTATATTCATGGAATATTTGAGATAGTCTTGAAGATTTACTACGAATATGGGCCACTCAAAAGGCTTCATTTCAAAAAGAACAATTTGTCTCATGCAACGAATTCCTTCGATGTAGAAAATGTAATGTCATAATTCTTTTATTTTTGACACAATGCCAATAGTAATGCAACGCCCGATAAATAAACGAAAAGAAAATGAACCAATTTAATTCCTATGCCATTTCATTAAACAGCAATTAAAATTAATTTATTTTGAACAATAGCACGGGAAGTTTTTTCATCATGGGCTCTCACAGCGTCCTGAATATTTTTCGGTAGTTTTATAAAAAGCTTACGCAAATGAATTTCTTTTTTTACTGCCGCTTCGTCATCCTTATTTTCGCGGGCATCACTTTAAAACAGGAAGAAATGCTCATTATAAGGCTTTTTGTAAGACTTTCTGTAACGCAGTCAACAATCCTTTTGTTCTTACCAATACCGTGATCGTTTAACGATAAAGTAGCTAAGGAATGATTCCATCCTTAAAAATTGAAAGCATTTTCGGATTGGTTTGCTTGTAAGGAAGTATTCCATCAAGTAAATCGTCTCTAGCCGACAGGCCAAGTGTTTGGCCTGACAATCGAGTGACAATTTCTTAGAAAAAGTAAAAATCTGTATATCACCAACTTTCAGCTAATGCATAAGATCACATTCACATTACAAATTAGTTTTGTTGAAATACCGTAATATCATCAACCGTCAGCGCCGTGAGTAAATTCTGTAAAAGAATAACCACCGCTACTACGAACAGAATCAAAACAATTTTCGCTGCGGTTTGTCTCGCAATAATATTTCCATTGTCACCAGAAAATGCGTCATTATAGTCTAGTTCCCCAATCATCATTGTTAGAATTTTAGAGAATCCAAAGTCTCCAGAGGAAGCAAAAGCGTCATCCTACATTGGTAAAAGATTTAGTCATTCTTAAAAATATTTGTTGGTTTTACGATTTTACAGTTTATGTACATGCGGAAAGAGGCGTCCAAACACAACAACAAAGGCCACCAAAGTAGGAAGAAATGCAAGGAACACTTGCATAAACCGCAAAAATATCTATTTTAAATTATACAAAATGTTTACAACTCACTTTTACAATCAAATACGCACAAATTTCAAAAGCACTACCGTTACGAGCATTTCGTTGTAAATCCCTATTTTGTAAATTCTAGTCATTTGACCTTGGATTAGTAGCAACGTGACTACCGCGATCATCTACAAAGCACAGAAAAAAACGCCTCTTTGGATAATCGAAATACCTGCCCCAATATTTTGTATTTTCGCGGTTTATTCGAAAATTTACAATGTAGCCTGTCGACAAACTATCGTTTAGCTCCATCGTTAATGGCATGGAACATTGCAACCGGCGAAGTAATTAGGACCAGACATTGGCCCAAGTTTCCCAATTGTTGCATATAATACCGTCCAGATGGGCATGCGACCAGTTCATATATTTGTTTTGCAAAACAAAGTACCCATACTGTAGTAAAAATCCAAAATCTAGGCGTCAATGTAAGTCCTAATCCTGGCAAGTACTCTATGTGAGTCGACGCGAAACCGTGTTTCAATTTAGTTACTTTTGTTGCGAAGATATTTGTATGGTTTACAAACAGATCGACGCTCAGACTGGCCCAAATAACCTGCAAATGAAAATTTATTCAGAAAATGTCCATCTACTGCAAATGGCCTCGCCACATAACCTTCACTCTTATTTCTCATGAATGAGAAGCCGTTCACAAGATAACAATGTATTTTAAAGCTAGCAGCTGCTGTCACTCATGAACAACCCAAAAAATAGAGGAAAACTTTTATGACTCAGGTAATATGAATTAACACGTTTCTTACATGGAAGAAAACGGATAGGAGAATCAGCCAATTAAATCGTCTTCCTTTTTCGTATAAAAATATTTGCATTAATGGATGCATAAGAATATCCGCCTGTTTGGGTTGATTTTTTGACAAAACTGTAGCAACAAGACGGGTTTCGCGGAGTGCATAACTCTCCTCATCCCGAGTGGTTGGAATCCCTGCGATTGTTCTACATTTGAAAATGACACGACGATACTCTTGACAAAAATCAATCAATGTTTCATATTTCAACTCAACTCACGTAAAGTCACACTCAATGAACCAAAGCAATTCATTGTCAGCATCACAAGATTTGTCTATTCGAAGTCCTTCGTCAAACAACTCACAAATAATTTGATGCAGCCTTCCATAAAGAACATCTGTGTTTCCAGGGCCCAAGTCAACATCTGCGCCATGTTGTATCAAGATTTTCACAACATTTTGGTTATTCCTTGAAATGGCAATCGAAAGGGGAGTATCTCCTCGACTGTCACTGTGATTTACAAACTGGTCGATATCCTCAGGTGTGTAGTCATAGCCGTCGATAGTTTCGAAAATCGTTCCAACAATTCTTTCAGATTCATGCCTTATCCTCTGAAATGAATTAAGTTAGCTAGGCGTCTATTTATTCTCTAATATGCATGGCAACAAATGAAAAAATGTACGCACCAATGTTGCTGGCGTAATTAAGAATATTCCAGTTTTGTTTATTCGAAATACCCGTCAAGTCTTTGAAGAAACCAGCATGTACTTCTATTATATTCAAGACCTTATCCCAGTCATTATCTTCGGCTGCCTCAAGCATTTGCTGAGTTGGAAACCCCTCCTCTGCTATTTTTTTCGGCAGCATGTCGGTCATGACAATAGTTTCAGCCATGTTTTCTAAACTGAAGTTTCCATGGTAGTTCTTACACTACGGTTTTGTGTCATGAATCACTGTATAGTCTCGTGTCTCGGTTTCAAGAGGAAAACGCGTGTAAAAAATGTAACGGAAATTTCCAATGTGATTCGTCATATTAATTGGCGTGCATAAGAACCTTAATAGGTTTGTGGTTTCGTTGCATCCTATATATTTACAGTTTGCGGGGAAATGACGTTTGCAAATAATTCTACGTTTTTCCTCATCAACCGAAAAATTCATTTTTTTGCTTGGATTCCCTGTAAAATCGTGTTTCTTCAATCATACTGTGTCTGTAACTGTCACACAGTTACATCTCACTAAATAGCGTTCAGAAACGTCGTAATGGCAGGTAATCAATAACAAATTCGAGGTTGACTTAATACAAAAAAAACATTGTTTAAATATCCACATTGATTTCTGTGTGCAGAACGGTTACGGGCTGACGCATTTCTGTCAAATGTAACTGGAAATAAGGTGGCGTTCAAATGGGCTCCCCCGGATAACGGCCAGGTTCCGAAGGGAGCTTATAAAGAAGCAGTAATCCGCACTGCACATTCTGGATCTCACCCGGAATATTATATTGGCTTATCCAATGACTCCAGTGGTGAATTGGCTGTGATGCCATTTTACGCCGAATCCTTAAATAATCTGAGTAAATTTTCAAAGGTCAGTTAAAGTCAATTTTTAGTAGATTTACATGCATACCAAGAGCGCTCACGCAATGAAACAATTATTTTGAATTAGTTTTTAGTAGCTGACCAGCAGAGACTAATTTGGCGGCAGATCCAGCCAGGTGGACGACATCTACCTCCTAAAGCGATTCGTTGCGATGGTCGATGTAAATACGGAAACATGTATGTCGGCCGATACATGCATGGATTGGGCTCTGTAGTTTTCGTGCCTGACAAGAGGTCATGGACATTTGTATCTGCCGCTGACCAAACAACATCTACCGAAAACTTCCAAGTTTTATGCACCCTGTAACAAATTAAATAACAATTTCATAAAAATACTCACAAATATAACGATCTCAAAATTTATATTTAATTTGAATTAATACATAATTCGTAAAAGGTATTTGCCCTATGAACTTTGAACAATCGCAATTGTGAATTTGCAAAATAACGATGCATTGCATATGCACTTGGTTTGCAAATTTCCAACAATTACTCGTCAACTCTTCCCCATTTCTTGCATAAATGGAAAAGGATACAGTGAGCATTGAACCCTGAATTAATTCTCCAGCTTTTAAGAATTGAGGGTTTGTCCCTCCACTTCTCGCATTATCTATTTTCCCATTCCCACACAATTTTCATCATTAATCTTTTCAAAATCATTCTGTCCATGCAACAGTATACAAAAAGAGGTATCGTTTCGCCACAGCCCTAACTGGACAAGAAGCATATCCCCTCGCTAAGTATCACTTTCAAGTGATTTGCTACTTTGTTTCTTGACTTTTTTTTGCCCACAGGCATAATTGCAAAAAAAAATCCTGCAAGACCCCATAATACTTTAAACAAAGAAAGTTTTTACATGAATCACTTTCAAGTGATTTGCTACTTTGTTTCTTGACTTTTTTTTGCCCACAGGCATAATTGCAAAAAAAAATCCTGCAAGACCCCATAATACTTTAAACAAAGAAAGCTTTTACATACATGACACTTTATCCCCATTTGTACAGGTTATCCTGCAAACATTTCCCGTAAGAAAAGATATCAGTATCCAAGTTCAAAAGGAAATTTAACCGAGCAACTATTTCATGGCACGCCCTGTACACAAACTCTTTTTAAATGATGTGCACAACGCCGAGTAAAACCTTTCCATTGAACTTGACTGTCAAAAAACCTGTTTTTTCAGTGCAACAACATTTTTTTCCGTGGCTCGCTATAGCTATCATGTCATGTCCAAAAAAATTCTTGCGTGTTAGTCTCTGTATTTTTCTATACTAATACTCCTACATCGTGTATACCTTCTGTGAAATGAACTGATAAAGAACAATCTTCTCTCACAAACATGCTCATGAGAAGCAAAAAAAAATCTTTTTTGCCATTTTAGTTTCCGCTCCTTTTTTTACTTGCCAGTCAACAAGTTGCCTTTCTTCTGGACGCATCTTCCTCCTCCACATCTGAAAATAATCATCTAAAATGGCAGTTAAATATATTTTAGCCCTTGTATTCCTTCCTGGTGTGGTGTTAGCGACAAATCCGCTGTCCAGCTATGAAGTTCTTTTTAGCTGGAAAAGCTTAGATTTTGTCTGGCCGACGCCAGAGTCTCGCCAAGAGTTACTCGCCTCAGGCCAGTTTATTCCAGAAAACAATGTCATTACTGGAATCAAAGTGTTTGGATCCAAGATATTCCTAACTGTGCCTCGATGGAAGCTCGGAGTGCCGAGCACTCTGAATGTCGTCGACTTGGAGGGATCTACAAATGGCGCTCC
>VICI01004956.1:0-10084 GCA_019593645.1 Akabosia matsudoensis
ATTATGAACTGTTGATTCAAGTAATAATAACGTGTCCTGCTGTTTTTCTGTGTATTAAACTGTTATGACCGGATAGGCTGACCGATAAAGACGAGACAAAAACGCCTGTCCAGAAACAGCGTAAAAGGTGACTTGTATTAAAGGCGCAATGAATTATTGTAGCCGATGATATGATCTTGGTTTGCCGCACTCTGTAATGCGCATTGTTGAGTAAACCAATCAACCAAAAATGACAATAAGCTTCTTAATTCTTATGTGACTGTAAAACGAGGTGATTCTTTACATGACAGTAAATGATTGCTTCCCAATAACAGCATTCGATTAGATAGAAGTTAGAATCGAAAACACCAAACGGTTGATTGCATTCACCAAAGTCTGTATACGTACCTACTAGAAGTGGTTCGGGATGGTAAAATACTTTAAAGTTCCGAAATTAACCGTTTCAAGTTCGTTTAACGACCATTTGCACTAGTTCAGGCAAATCAAGTCGACATGTTATTCTCATGAAACAAAACAAGAATGCACTAAAATTGAAAATGCCATAAATTTGTGCAATAATTAGAGGTGTTAATTACAGGTAAAGTTGTGCAACACTTTACTTTTTCGTACTTCCTTTTGCCCACAGAAAAAGTGTGTTTAAAATGGCTGAAGTTTAAACAAACATTTTCTTTCCGGAAACAATTTTTAAGTCACGACTCAACAATGAGTAGCAGAACGCTGTAGAAGAGAATTGTTGTGCCATGCAAGTTTGGAGTTTGCGTTTACTCTGTTGTGATTTTTCGAACAATCAAGAGATCAAGACTCACACATGGAGTTCATGAGAAGCTGCAATGTATTATCATTTGATGTGTATTCTCGGTAATTAAGACACCAAAATTAGGGCTGAATGCAAAAGGCATGACTTTTCTCTGTGTTGACACTATCGCCCTGATAGTTTTACATACTGTTTCTAAGTTCAAATGCTGTTTTTTTCAAATCATTACGAGTTAAAGGCAAAATGTTTACTACCTCTCTCGTTTCGTTTTCAAGCTTTCGACTAAAAATGGTAACCTTTACAAGCGACTGTAAGATTTATGCATTTTCATTAAAAAACGAAGTTCCCTTTTTATTGTGCAGAGCAGACCAAAAGCGGTTTTCGTAATTTGGTGAAAGAGCTGCTCCCGGAATATAGACCTATTTTAACTCAACGAATTTCCTGAAAAACAGTTATGACTATAAACTGTACGTCCTTTGTGGTGTTATAAATAACATAAATGATGGTTATTTAAGTGGGAAAGTTAACACTTTCCCGACTATAAGAATTATTCGTACAAGAACATTTTTCAGTCTAGTTGACGGTTACAAAGCATGTTCGATACTGTATTTTAAAAGTAAAATGAAACAATTTACGATTTTGAGTTAATAAAGTGCAATGAACCTTATCTCAAGATAGCCGCATGTTACACGTATGAGTTCAAACTGAGTACGATGCGAAGCGGAAGAGAAACACATACTAATATCAAGACACAGTCTTATTGTCACACGAAATATGATACATAGTTTCAAAATGAATCTTTAAGGAAGTGAATTGGAGGTTTATACTGGGAACTAATTGAAATCAAAACACTTTAGCATGAAGTAGGTCTTCAATATGCTATCTACATCTTGAGTCTCCGTTGGGAAGCGTAATCCCAAAAGAATAACAAAAGTTTCAGAAAAATTGAATACCTGGACTATTGATTAACATGACCATCACATTCAGTATCGCCGTGCGACTATTGATACGTCATACGTGTAACTGTTTCTCATATTCAATATTTATCGAAGAGAAACATCTTTTTGTTATAGAAAAGCTAAGCACTTGTTCAAGATGTGATATGAGCTTACAATGGCTTCAAAAATATTGTGAACACAAAAAATTGAACACTTTTCATCGAGAGGCAGGGGGTGATCTTTCTGTGTAATATTTTGGCTAAAGTTCGGTTCTGCTTTAATCAGTGGATACTATCTTAATTATCTAAAAAGCTGATGTGTTGATAGCACACTTCTTCGAAGTTAAAGAAGTTTGCTAATAGTACATCTTTTGAATTTTCACTAAAATTAAAGAAGATAATATGTAATTATGTTTTACAATTCAATTCTCTTCTTGATTCTCTAATTGAAATGCAAGATGCGACAAAATACTAATGGAAAACATAGGATGATTTGCGAAAGCAGTCTATATAAAAATATTTGAATAAAAAATGTCATGTCTTGTCGATAAGTGTTTCATTATATTAATTTATTACGGTTTTAGTTGCTTTAATTGTCTTGAAAGAAGCAACGACTAGCGCTCCATTACGTAAGATGCTTTTCCCAACAAAAACTGTTATGTTACCCATTTTCTGTCACATATTCCTGTTCCTTTTTGCGTGAGGCACTAAATAATTGGTACAAATTGGTTTTATGCAATGTTACTTGTTTGAGTGGTCGGTAATCTATAAATGTTTTTTAGAGCACGTAACGCTTAACATTGGCACGACTTCTCTTAAATGAGCACAAGAAACAGAAGCAACGTAAAAAGTTATTATTACTGCAGAAACTAAACGCGTAAGGTTACGAAAAAAACGCATAAAAATCGCGGAGGTGTGTAAAAGTACCGGAATCCTTGATGTGGGTGGCGCCCGTAATTATATGATCGTACACATTTAATGACAATTAGTCGCTTGCAATAAAAATCTCTTCATGATAGCTAAAAATGTTCTTTTTCTTTAAGTAAAAGCGTTAACTGGGACTACTGCATAGCTACATGCTGTTTTTATGAAATTGTGACGTTCTTTGGTATTTATTTGGGTTCCCTGAGGACTGTTGGTTACGCATGTCCGTCGTCTTTATGGCCGTAGAACGAAAGTAGAGATACGCAAACGTTTTCTCACAGTGCCCCAACTAAACATCAAAGCGTTACATTAATCAGTATTCCACTTGCATTGTTGCATTGCTAAACAAATATTTTGTTTGCAGAGAAAATTTCAATTTAAACAATTACGAAACGTTTCAACTTCTACGGGAGCCTTCATTTTATTTTTCACTTGACAATTTAATGTCTAATGCGTCCTTGCAAAGCTCTTACCCACTCTGCATAACAGACGATATTATATAAGACATTCACGGCAACGCTTCTTGAAGAGTTCCTCTCGAATAAAAATAATGATAACTATAATAAGAGGCGACACTAACGGTGAGCATTTTTGCCTGAAAACTACATTTTTTTCTAATATATAAATAAGTCCCTACAAGAAAGCCTATGAAAGTATTTTAAAGTAAAAACATCAGTATCAAATCCGATAACTTTTTAGCTGCTTCATCATTTCGCAGGCAGATGCTCAGATGGATGTTCAGTGAAATAAAAATAAGAACAACTCATAGGAACTAACCACTAGCTCTCTTTGGATATGCACGGACGAGCAAGGCACTCGAGTAAACGACAAAGTAAAAAAAAAAGTTTTGTGTAACAAGTTGAACAGACAAAGAATTTTGTTTTATAACTAGTATATCACTATTATCGTCGATCTTTTAAGCAAGGCTTTTTGGCAGTGATGATGTTGACAATATTATATCATCCTGTGGGTATGCAACAATAATTCTTTTGTGTGTTTTCTGATAACTTCTCAAGAGGAACTTCTAAACGTAACTCTACTACTGGCCTTCTTCTTTTTTTGACTTTGTTTGTTACAAACATAATTTATGAGTTTGTCCTGCTTTGTTGCGCATTTTATCCATTCACTGTTAGAAAAGAAAAAAATGTTTGCAAAATAATATAATGATATTATTATGAAGTAAAAAGCGGGCATTTGGAATGATGTAGGGTCTAAATTTAGGCTACTTGGTTAGTGAGTACAACTGTCAGAAATAGCCTGTATTTCCGCTTTTGTTTCCTAATTGATGCAGCATTTCTTTAAAACTAGTACACGTCAGTTATCAAAATTAATACGAAGGACGTGATAAAATGGAATGATAATAATGTTGCATAAAATTAAATGTAAAATGGTTTTTACATCAACCACTTGTTAATGATTGTTGCTTTCTCCGAGCAAACACAGCCTCACATATGTATAAACACATGCAAAACAAAACGTAAATAAAATGATGATGACGTGCAAAAACAAAGTAAAGAAAGAAACCAACTTGTTGTACATAAAAACAACATTTACAAAAGAAAAATGTTACGGGTGAAATGGTGTACAGGACTTGAGATGAAAGAGTTTGTCTCTTTAAACAAAACTACATTTACCCAGTGGCTTAGTTTTTTTGTAAAACAGTCACTTGACTGATTTTCATCGAAAAAAAAAAATCTGCAAGCAAAGAAGGATGTGCACTCTGTTGATCCTAAATATCATATTGTTTGCTACTTTGCTATTTTCCCCTGACGCCTTGACTTCTCTGTAGATCTAAACTGACTAAGAATGTAGGTCTTTTGGCTTTCTGCAACAGCGGAAAGCTTGAAGGAAGTTAAGTTGCGAAAAAAATAACTCATCATAATAGTTCTGTTTAGCAACTCACTAGTGTGTCTTTCTCGTTTTTATATAATATTTTTATATCCTTTCTGAGATTGTTGCTCTTACAATAAATCTGCGCTTGTGCCTTCGTCAAAAACCCGTGACTTTTTTAAATCACCAAAGCATGTCAAGCTGCCAGCAAGCGGCTTCACTCAACCAAGCACACAGCAAACACATCGCCACACAAGAAAGAAATCTGGCTAAAAGTCTCTGACATAAGCTAAACCACCATTACCATTACGTGGCTTAGTAATACAGTGACATTTATTTCCCTAGAAGAGCAAGTCTAAAGGCGCAATTTTCTAGGTTTTCAGAAACTCTTTCTAGTTTTTAAAATGTGTTTATGAAACATAAAACACTCTAACAAGACTACACCTAAGTCACCTGCCTTTCTCACAATCAACTCCATTGTTGACTTTGTGTTGCATTCTCTGTTGATATAAATTTATGTCATTCCCTTTTGCATTGTTTCAAACTAGAAGATATCAATTTTGAAAGAATTTTTGCATGCTTGAGGGACGCACAGTGCACAGTGGTCCTTGATGCACGGAACGCATCTGCACAAAGAAGAATATAATGCAAAAACGGGTGAGATTTCATACGGGTTTCCACCCTGTTTTCCTAGATCGTTATCAGGTTAGTAAAAACAAGGACCTTTCCGACATTATGCAACTTAAGACTGACAAAACGGATATTGTTTATCTTTATAGCTACAAAAATGATGCTCTTTGCAACAAGCCAACGCTGTCATCGATCCAGTCACCAATCAATCCTTTTGAATAGCATATCAATGTTCAATATACGTTGCAATTTTTTTTAATGTAAAAAAAGTGGCACACGACATTTCTTGGTGTTATTCATAGGGTGATTTAAATGAATGGAAGAACTGTCACCGCAATTGAAAGATCTAAAATGCGTATTTTTTGCTAATATTCTATTACAAATCTAGTTTAGTAGCTTTTGGGTTTTTTTTTTCAGCGTGTCCTTATTTTTTATCTTGCACTGAGAATTTTCAAATTATGTATGCAAATCTCTACAGGTAAGATACAATCAAAAAATGTGCTACATTTTAACCTATTACAATGACAAATAAGGTTTTGAAAACTGTTCGGGTGGAGCGGATATATCCTAAGAGAAAACTCCACTGGTAGTAGCAGTCTCAAATGAAGACAAACAATAGTTCCGAATCGTGCAGCGCAGACACGATTACTCATATTTTCTTTATACTTCATTTGATTTCATTGTTTTAATTGAATTAACATGATTTTACTCATCACATAACTGTCAACAAGATAAATAATGTGAATAACAAGCAAATCGTGAGGCGTTTTAAGATAATTTGTTGATTTTTAAAAAGTCAGAGCTAAAAACGAGATGCGTCTGAATTGCACCCACGAATAAGATCCTGAAAATGATTAAGCTCGTCATAACTAGCAAGAAATGAAACAGCGTTCAGCCGAATCTGTAAAAAATATAGTATGCGACAACTCGAGTGGCAGTGTAGATTTTACAGGTATTTGTCTTTATGCAAAACATTCCATTAAAGTAATTGCCAGAGAAAATGACGCCTCAAATGTTACATCTCTTTCTACAATCCTGATAAAAGCTTACTAAAAGAATTACACAATGCCTGTTTTCCGGTTGTTTAATAAAATATGTACACTCACTTTCTTCCATTGTTGTATAGCTTTTAATACGAGTTGAAGTTATATCTTCAAGTTCCGAAGCAATCATGAACTACACAATTTCAGCAGTTCTTCCGAAAAGTTTGAATTTATAAATTTTAAGAAGAAAAATTTACCATACCTTGAATGAGCATGAAAAAGTAATTTGGATGCTTTTACTACGAATCCTTGTGTTAACACTTATTCGGGGGTCTTCGAGCCGATCTCTTGACACGGTTTAAGTATGCGTGTGCACACCGATCACACAGTTCAAAAAAGAAAGTACATATTTAGATACTCCGAACTATTACAATATCCACTTTCAGCAAGAAGCCACGGGGCAATCACAAGGAGCCGCTTCACAATATATTTAGTTTCTTTTGGTCCAGATCACTAATATGGTTCCAGCAAGTGCAATCGAGAATCACTTGAGGGTCACACAGTTATAGTCAACATTTTAAATAAGTCCCATCTCAATTTAAATTTATTGAAATGAACTTGAGAACTTAAAAGCAAATGTTTGGGGCACAATGTAACTTTCTCAGCAGATGGAGAAAGGAAGTGCTGCGGTGGCTTAAAAACAATTCTTTATTATAGATGGGCGATTTTCAATCGGCGATGCTGAACTTGCCGTGAGCAGTGCCGAAACACAAATGTGTAGTAGTTACCAACTGTTATCTAACATAGAGCAAATTTTTAGAGCCGGATGATGTCAGGGCTGCTGCTTCTGTATTTTTGACCACAATATTGATGGACCTTTTCGCAGTCTCTATTCTAACAAAATAAACATTATTTTATTCTGGTGTATCATGACTATCGCTCATTTAAAAAGGGCTTCAGTTGTTCCATGTAAAACTTTGCACGTTGACAGTATATGCGATGAAAAATGTGAACAAAGTAAAGTACATACATCCGATTGCTCTGCGCTCTACTATGCCTTCATATAACACACGGTTGCAGGCACGAAGAACATACAGAGATGTCTTTTCGACAGTAACTAGTTGGCACCTAGCACATGTTCCTGCCACACGAGCAATACATATTCTTTAGTTCTTTAAAGCTTGTTACCTGTCGTGTTCAAACATTATCAGTGAGCACACGGTGTGTTTACCTTCTTTCGAATGCGTATGCAACGATTTACGTGTTTTGATTGTTGCGTTACGTAAGTTGGAGGAACTGGCGTACAGAGTGGTGATGGGTATAAACAGGGAGAAAGATGAGTTACGCTCTCGCTCAGTTGCAAACCCGTCAACAATAACAAACTCTTAGCCTGAACATAAAATTTGATGCCTGATACAACTACTTCTGGTTATGACTTGATAGTGCACAAAATGGGAAATCTGATATCCTTTTCATCGCTGTTTTTTAGCTACTGGTGTAAACGTAAGGCCGGTCAATGTGTTGGTATCAATGTTGCATGATGCTTTCAAGGTGTACTGATAAGCAATAAATGACCTTACCCAGTCGTATTAAACGTATTTTGTCCGCTTGTGCCTATCAAGGTTAATGAAAAGTGCGGTGTTTAGATAACTAGCCTTCAAAACTCGAGCCTGCGCATTCACCCAAGGACAATCACAAGGGAGCAAGGGGTTCCGGTTGCAATAGACATTGAAACATGGAAATGTTATGACACGTCGAAGTCGTACGTACCGTCAGATATTTTCACGTTCGAATGAATTAAGATATAACGGGAAGGCTTTACATTCCCAAAGTATGAATCACTCGGAACGATTCCGATTTTATGAGGCTACTTTTGGGCTACATGTGAGTTTTTCTACTTGCCGTTCTCATAATGAAAATGTAACTAGCTTGCATTGACTTTTACTGATACTCGCCATTATGGGTAATAACGACTTATATCCCGTTTTAAGCTCGATCGCCTGTTTCATTTAAACGTTAAATTTTTACTTAAGAGAGTGACTTCACTCTTCACATGCTGCTACAACTAGATTTTTGAAATATGTGTCTAATACGAAAGCAAAAATATCAAATCAAATAATATATGTTTTTATAATAGGTGTTATATGTCAAAGTCTTTTCTCTTGTTCGGCGCAATGAAGAATTTCCATAATAAAATGAATCTGAGCATATTGTTCGAGCGTCCAACTGTAAAAAAGGCATCCTGAAACGTTTTACAAAAATTATTTCTCACTAAAAGTGCAAGATGCAATGGAGAATGAAGATCCGTTACTGACAGCCATCATACAAATCATCAGCTCATTATTCCCAATAATAAATCACTTTTGCCATGGGAAAACTAAAAGCATCTGTTCTTTCTTTTCTCCTTCACCTTTGAATTTTCTTTCTGAGTTGATCCACAACCTTGCCCACGCTATGTGCGTATTGTTTGATCCATATGTATTCTCTTTTGTCTCTTTTCCCATCCAACTTCACTTACAGTTTACGATTAAAATGATGACAAACTGTTACAGCTAAGTTATTCCTTACTACACAAGTTACGAGTATGGTGCACTGATGATGGATGACAATAAAATGTCACAAAATCTCTTCATTTTGTTGTGGTTATGTTGCAGTGTCATCTCGTCAGCCTCTTGATTGCACATGAACATATGAGATGCTACTTTATACGTATCAAGGACTTTGACTTGACTGCATAACTTTGAGCATACATTGTACATAATATCGACAAAGTGTCATCTTCTCCTCAAACCACAAGTAAAATTGTTACAGCTGAACCGAATAGCGAACTTTGATTTTTTCATGATTCGTAACAACATCTTCTCGTGAATAAAATCAGGTGCTAAACTATGAAGAAAATGATAATTTGCCACAATTTTTCGTTTTTTTATTGTTTCGTATCAACTATGAATGTACGCACCTGTAACAAAATCAACACGCTGATACAGAAAAAATGTCTAGCAAAAATTAATGGTGTGGGATATAAACTCATAAACTTTTTTATGGGAAATGTTTTTAGAAACCAATCTAGCGATCTCGTCATATAAACACAATCACAGTGTAATTGACACAATATTTATATAGGTTAGTATTATCTAAAAATTTGTGCTCATATTATTGAATGCACGCATATAATCAACTGATGAGTGATTTTTGTTTAGTACACACTTAGTTATTCTGAGTAGGGAAGACGTGAATGCAGCATTGCGAGTGCTTCATACTCGAGAGATCTTGAATGATGCAAAATAACTCCCTTGTCTTTCCAAACAATTTTACCGGTTCAGCATGTTGCTTACTCTCATCAGCACCAGACAGGTAAGGTTATGCGACCTCTTTTATCGCTGGTATCAGAAAATCTTTTGTTTTTGACTTTGTTACAGGTAAATTGTCATCATGAATTCTGACATATGAAATCTTTCAAACTATTGACGAAAAATTAAGCTGAAAATTCATTTGCGGTATTCTTTCCGATTTTCTCTACACACACAAACACTTATAACCGCTCTGAATGTCAGTTAAATGGCATGGCTGATTGTTTCAGATTGTTACAGAATACTATTCGTTATCGATGCACTCACTCAACAGCGAGAAAGTATTCGCGGAGTGGAGTATGCATAAGCACATATCATTCCCGCCTCTTGTGTTTAGGGATAGATTAGTCGATTTCGATTACATGAATTTAAAGATTAGATCCGTAGTTTATCAAATGTTTTCGAATAGATTATAGTAAGGATTTTTTTGTAATTATATAATTCACTTGGACGTATACAGGCCACATGATTCTTAGCCGTAGGCGATAGCGCTGCAATTCATTCTCAAAATATACTGACTCGCTTTTGCATATGAGCTCGTACTCATCTATAAATGTTTGTTTTAAATGTTAATCTCTTTGATTTAAAGTAAATGTCGCAATGTCCACATGCATAGCCGCATAAGGAGCTACTGAAGTAGCACATTGAAAATGTGTATGAATTCAGGGAAATAATT
>VICI01004957.1:0-10083 GCA_019593645.1 Akabosia matsudoensis
TAGTGTAATCACGTTCTAATACTCTTTCTGACATTGGGTAATGGCTCATGTGGGTATTCAAGCAATAATAACCCTGTAGCTCTTCTAGTGGGTTAAAGAACAGTAAACCTAATATGCGATAATAGATGCTGTGCACTTCCCTACTTCATAGGGTCATTTTGGTCATGACCATCACGGGAATACAAGAAAGGATATTAGGCTAGAACTTGCAGAAAAAGTTGGCAATAGGATTCTAGTATTATATTCAAATTTAGCTGCAAGCTATACAATTAAGCCACTAATAATGCTACTTCTTTTTGAGACTTGTTTGTTTTAAAGAAATGTCAGATAAACACGGAACTTAGTTGCGAATTATTAAATAAACCACAAAAAAGTATAAGGAGCCAGTAAATTATGCTAATTAATGGGTAGCACAAGTATTAGTCATTGACTTTGCTGTACAACAATCCCATTTTTTTCCTAATAGATGAATCAAAGGCTAGGGCAATCAGATAGATGATATTTGATAAATGATGATGGATGATGAATGACGGGAATTTTCATCCATTCCTTTGCAATGCGGAGGCAAAACACATTGTCCCGTTCGTGACTTAGCTTCTTGGTTTACAAAACAATATCGAAACAAAAAACGAAAGCCTCTCAGTAATTGCATGGATTTGCTATGACCGCTTGTGGGTAAAACCGAAAAATATTGATATGTCTATAGATTATTCGCTTGGGTACCTTCAGAGAATAGAATTGTGCTCAGCTAACAACGTTTTTGAATGCGACAGCATGACTTTTAATGGCTTCAAAAGTTCAACTATGGGTACAGCTGCAAAAACACTGATTTTAGGTATAATGAAAGGAACATGAAAATGTCTTTTCTGTGAGAATGATATGATCCAAGTCCATGAAGGGAATTCGAAGTGAGTTGCTGATAACGTAGTTTTTACTCTACTCATTCCTTATATGGGAAATAAAAGAAGCTATTTTTCCATCTATATAACCAACTTTTTTTTGTCGCTGTAATGATGTCCTTGCAATGGATGATATTCAGTCTATTTTAGGATATGACGCGATATGAAGTTTTAAAACGTTTTCACCGTTAGTTTGGAACAAGTACATACTTAGTTTGGACTGTCATCTGTATACGGAACCAGCCGCTTCCTAATTGAGTTAATATATGGAATTGCCATCAGTTTCTGAGCCAGAACCAAAATATGACAGCTTGGATTACAGGCTCAGTTTTAAACACTTCCTTGTCTTCTGTTTTATCGCACAGGGATTTTATTCGTACTGACAAGATTGTGGTTTTCAGACCACTACCGAATACGTTGTAAAAACTATAACTTTTGAACAAAGTAGATTTCATTGGGAAAGATAAAAGCATCCATGTACTCAAGAACTAAAGCTGATATTGAAAAAAGGTATCAAACACGAAAACTTTTTTGGGGTATATCTGCAAAAATATGGTAAACCCACCGAAACTATCCAATTAAAAAAAAATACATGCATACATTCTTGTTACCACCATAATGTTTTCCGTTTACACAACTTTTCCCACGAAGTAAATCACCAAAATCTCTAAATTACAGTACTATTCATTGTATTTTCTATTTATTACATGGTACCCTAAAAGCCGCGTACAAAATTAAGTCTATGTGTACGGTTCATGCTTTCAGTATTCAGTATAACACAGTTTGTCGTTTGTATGGAAGAGTTATTTGTTGATTTTTTTCAGTTCTCTTTGTTATTTACACTTGACGGTATTTTTCACGTTATCTTTTACATTGTTCTGAGAGAATCCCTCCGGCGTGTTTTCTGTCTGTTACTTGCTCATCCTATTTGAACAAAAAGGAACCGTTGGAATGACAAGTCCACCAAATTGAGTGATACAATTTTTCACTCTATAATCCTTTCTTATCCCTCTCAATCGTAGCACGAGACGAGGTTGTTTCATTCGCAAATGGAAGTGGAAATAAATACGGGGTTTAATCTGTAACAACGTGCGTGATGAGATGATTACAATGGCAATCGCGGTCCGGGGTCTTTTATAGTGCAATAGCGCAAATTGCCCTACTGCCAACTGCTCAATGTAATGCAAAAAAAATCGTAAAAAGGTAACCTTTACAAGTCATCCTGGTTTTGAACGGAACCGCTTACAAAAGGAGCTCGGCTAAACACAAAATTGTTTCGCAGAATGTTAAATGCTGATATGAAATTGCCACCATCCACCAACAGATCACATCTCTCGAGCGTTTTCGTGTTTGAAAGGAAACGGTTTAACTGTTATCACTCAAATTTTCTCCTCCCTCTCATTTATGATGAGATCATTTCAAGTAGATACTAATAAAAGTGGTACCATTGTTATAAAAAAATCATCTTTTAAGGCTCACGGTTACAATGAACGGAAAATAATAACAGTAAACATCACGCCCAGTATTCCATTTTTTATTACTGACTTTTACACTTGAACTAAGATAATTATTTTTATACTTCTACGATGGCGGATATTCATCAGAAAGGAAGTGGCGAAGTTATATTTAAAAACTGTTTTTGTGCGACAGTCATGCGTAGAACAAGCACGCATTAAATCCTAAATCAAGGGGCACAATTAGAGATAATGATTTATACGAGGAGGCTATATGGCTAAAACTGCGAATATCTCTTTTATCTACGTAGTATTTACCGTATCAGCCGTGCTCATCTTAGCTGACCATCATCAGCTCCATCATATTTCCGATGCTGATCAAATTTCAAAAGTGCAAAGGGTTGAAAAGAGAATGTATCTTGTATCTTGAGTTGAACATCAACTCCAACCATTTAGCCTGCCAACACTCGTCAAAACGTTTTAATGCATTTTTAAATACATGGGTTTTTTGATGAACCAATTTTGTGAGCTTCCTCGAAGAGCAAAAGATCAATGACTTTTACATGAGAGTGAGCGAGCTGAACATCTTTTTCATATCTCGAAACTATGTACAAAAAAGATGAAGATGATGATCGCGGTATTACACTACCCACTCAACGTTATAATAATCATGATTCTATTATGTATGATTATTGTTGCAGTTATTTCTGTGAGGCAATAGAGGATGATGGTCTGGCAAACACAAAAGAAAACATACAAACTTGCTATTTTGAATTTTGCGAACAGTGTTTACGTGCGTGCGATTTACTAGTACAGATCAATGCCAAAAAACAATATAAGAGAGTAGACGATAAACGCTATCATGTACCATTGGCGACGTCATCGGTAAAAATCATTTCCGATTTTTTACTTGAATGCCAGTGGTACGGGCATGTTGAGGATCATATGCTTTTCATAAGGTGCATTGCATAGAAATGGACAAGTATATTACATACTACAAAACTGTATGGACAATGGAAGTGTCAATGTGCGAAACAAGAACTAGGGAAAATTCCCAAATTTCTCAACGACTGAACATAAAAATTGGATTTTGTAGTCGTGTTTCATACCTTTTCTTGCACGACTGGCTACAAAATTTTTCTCGGATGATATTAGGCATTTGAATCTTGTAGTTTTCACGAGTGTAATGCAATCTTCTAACGAGAATTACATCCGAAAATAAGTACTGCGACGGCCAATGAAGATGTCTGTCTGTATACATTCATGTACGCTTGTCTGTTTTTTGTTGATAGTCAAATCTTAATTATGATCGCTAAATCTGACTTTACGGCATTCGGTAATGAACTTGACGATGAAGGAGGAACAAAACCGTTAATTAAGCTATACAGGAACAAAGTGGTCTTGACACTTCAAAACATCTTCACATGATCAGAAAACAGTACAGTCATTAGCCGAGCCAAAAGCAATGTATCAAGAGGTCCCGTTATATACTTATGTACGCTCATTGTGATTGTGTCACTTAAAGAACATTAATCTATTCGTTCCAAGGGAAGGTAAAAGGATTATTATTATTAATGTCAAGAGGTAACTTCATCTAAAAAAAGCTCTACCCACATTGTTATTGTTTTACTACATGTAAAAGATTCAGTGTGCCTGCCGCTGCACAAAAATTGATAAATGTAGTGTCAACTTTTTAAACAGAATGATATTATCATCCAAAAAGTATTCATAGAAGAGGCTGTAAAAATAATGCGCTCAAGAAACAGAATCACATTCATTATTCATGAAAACATAACTGACAATCCACTAAGAATAAGTTCTTTATGGCGAATACACAAGCAACCAATTTCCAACAGGTACCAATGTTACTGGGCTAAGAATTTCAGATGTAGTACGAACAAAAGTGATATTGCGTCCTTCACTATTTGCTCTCTTGGAACTTTGCGCGCTCATAAATATTGTCTTTTTAAATGACGCTTTGTTACATACTGCTGATGCAACGGAAACTTGTATTCAGGAATGAAGTCAGAGAAATAAAATAAAAGATCTTAGGACAGGATTAGATCTCTGTTGGCCTTCTTGATCCCTTTAAAGTTAGACAAACGACTGATTGAGTATGACCAGGCAACCACTCCCATCAGAGCATAAAATTGATCGTATTGTTTGTTCTTTACAATAAATGTCGAGAGTTCATTACATGAATTAATCAGAGAATCCAAGACAGCCTTTCTGGTCTTACCTGAAAACTTACGCAATGCTATAAAACACATAATTATTATTGACTCACGAAAAAACGGTCAATCGAAGTGCCGAATTTCAGCTTGCAATAATGTTTAATGTGTGCCGTGACAAGAATGGAGTACCGTTATATATAATATAATATATTTTTGTCACATTCATCATTACGTGATTCATCGAAATATTAAGAAAATGCATCGTAAATGGAAGAGGATTACTGCAATAACAATGTTTCCCTTGTATGTATTTAAAATGTTTTCATTATAGCGAAGTGACTTGACAGAGTTAGACAATTGAATTGGCAAAAGAAGGACAGTTTCGTCAATCACTAGTTGACAATGGTGAATTTTATGTGCTCAAAAACATTGTATTAGGATTATTGTCTTCGCGGCTACCACAGCGCCAACGCTAAATACGGTCATAAGTCAACCCAGAGAGAATAAGAAACAGTCCTGAGCATGGTGACCTCAAAAGAGAAAGGCTGATTATTTTACAAACTTGTTGTCGGTTTTTATTAAGTTTGCGCTGAACACAGAAAAGCTATTTACTATTTTGCAAACACATCCATGCTAGCAAAGGCCAGGCTTAAACTTTACGATAGGCGTGTTTACGGCTTTGAGTTCATCTTTCGTGATTTTACAATGGGACAGCGATTATAAACATCATAAAAAAATAGGACTCTTGGCAGGTTTTTAGTATGCATCTTCTCTAAGCTAGGAGAAAGGCAGGCGTACGGCCATCCCAGCTAACGTTTTCATTCTCCATTTTTTAAAACAAAACCAGGCGTGGGTGTAGACTATGAACTTTTGACAGTCATCTTCGTCGATATCGACATTCGTTGTAAACGACTTTTACCTCGTGGACCATAATTTACACAGAAAAAAGGCGAGACGCTAGATTTATCTTGATTCAGGCTAAGTGTAACCGTTATGCAAAAATTTGCCCTTTGCTGATGAAACCAAATGAGTTGTAAACTCGTATGTAATGCACATTCAACTGGCAAATTTCAAGATGAAAGCGTCAATTAGTGTAGTGTTTAAGTGGCAGTTAGAAAAAAAAAAAAAGATTTGCACATACTGATGCCATGTTGGCAGGTCTGTCCATATCATTACTTACAATGATTTTTTTGCCAAATGCTTTGCAGCTTAAAAAAATACCCCCTGATCAGAAATAAGAACGCAGATCTTTTCATTCCTGGAATAGTGTTTAATTTGATGCCTTGAAGTAAAAAATTATTTTGCTGTTCTGCGATTTAGAATGAAAACCGCGATGAGTTTTACCCTATGCCATTGACCCCATAATAATTCAACCCTCCGGAAGTTGAGCAGCAAAAAAATTCAAAAGTTATAAAGCCATTTACACGAATGAAATCCCATTGTTGGTACTATATATACCTATATCTCATGAGTACGTACTATACGTATGGAAGACTTATGATGCTGCATAAATTAAGCAGAATGTACGATCGGTAAAAAGGATAATAATGTATGTATTTTGTTGTCATCCAATTTCGGATTCAGCTCTGCCAAGTTCTTTAGGTTTTTTGATTGTACTCACGCACGTTCGCATGTTCCGCCCCAGTACGTTGTGGGTTCGCAATATTCAACCAAAAACAGACATGGGATCTTTAATCATTAAACCGGACACACACGGAAAACATATTTGTACTTCTAGTAGCGCCCACATGCACATCTGCAAATTAACGGAGTGGTAACTCACGGACGATATGTTTTCTATGCGAAAACTGATGTTATTGATGACGAAGCATATTGGGGAAGCCACTCAATAACATAGACTATTTGCAATTATGGATTTTCACCATGAAATGCTATTATTTGCTCGTGGAAGAGCTTATTTAACCTATATGAGGTACCAATTGCTCGGTCCTGCCCTTTCCTCATTTGACACCTACACTGAGAATACACCTGACCTTACTAAAAAATACAATGTCGACTGGAGTTGCAACTATTTTTGTAGAAGCGTAAAAATTTGTACTAATCTACAAAAATGGAAACTAGTTTTTACTTTAATTTGGAACATAATTATGGTGTTGTAGTACAGGTGTGCGAATTTTCCAATTGCGACGAATCAATTGTCTAATACTAGAACTTGGCAAACTTTTTGCCTAAATTATAAAAGGGAAAGTTACCCTTTGATGAACTACAGAAAGGAGAGTTCTACTCGGAAAAGTATTTTTAAACAAAAACTTCCATGCATGCTTTCAGAAATTGCATGATGGAGTTGGACAGTCAATTGTGAAATTAAGGTGCAAAAATTGAATAGGCATTCATGATTTGAATAAAAATTCAAAAAACTTCCCACTTGCACCTTAGTTTCATTAAATAATTAAATTACATGGCACACTGGTACTATAAAACGTGATCAGTGCCAGAAACAACAATAGAATTACTCAGACCCAAAATTAAATTAGTAAAAATATATCAAAGAGTCAAGCAGGGAAGCATAAAGGGACTCCGTCTTATAAAACGTGAAGAGCAAATAGATAGCGTCTCAAAGATCAAGGTGGAACTTTTGTACCTACCTCGGAATTCAAATAATAACGTCTTTTGTACTTTCTGTCCTACTGCTTGGAGACGTACGCCTACTACAAAAGACTAATTCGAGCGTGTGCATCGTCTTTGAAGCAGCGATGGTGACTGGTACTTTCTATAATGACGAGTTTGAAGGACTTTTCGTTTTCATTTATTTGCTGTGCTTCGGCTCAAAAGCATTATAATACTCAAAATTAAATGAAGTAGCACTCAGTCTTATTTTACTCAAAACGTAATAACAAATATTGCAGAGCAAGTAATCCCTGGAAGGACATATGTGTTTTTTGTAAAGTTGTCAAGATCAATGAATCCTGGGTGCTTGGTTTTGTCCTTGTGTATGCAACGAATTTGCACACGCGAATATTTCAGAGTGAGAAGACGCTTGTCAAATAAAGAAAGAATACCAACTAAGATGTGGCTTCAAAGCTCATATCGTTGGAAGCTTTTCTTTTGTAGACGTCATAACACTTGTTCAAAAGGCGAGGCTAATATCCGTCTGAGAGGATAATTTCGTTAATACTACCCACACAATAGATGATAGAGCACTCACAGTCCATAATGTTGTTTTTAGAGCTCTAGGTCTGTTTCGATCTTTTAACGTGCTTTCTGAAACTATTATATAACTGTTAGACACGAACACACATAATGGAGAGGATTTACGAGGACATCATTAATTACTATGAACTTGTACAACTCTGTATAAACATACAGCATGTCATTCATACCTATCTAAGGATTTGAAAAATTCAAATCAGCGCAAAAAATGGCATAAGTTTTAAAAAATTAGATGCGTATGAAGTGCGATGTAAAACATTACAGCATCATCGAAGTAAATTGTGGATAGTAAAAAAACGAAAACAGTTCTTTGTTTCGTAGTTTTTGTGGCCCGAACTTCGGACTAATGAGTAGCGAGACCACAACAACATTGAACAAAACAAAAAGTTAGTTCCCGTGTGTGGCACTGGCAGATGTAGTGTTTTCCTCTAGTTGCTGTATGGAATTGACGTGCCATCATCAACAAAGATGTAAACTAGAAGCAAGTTGTTTTTACTCGTAACTTGCAACTTGGCAAGTACATATAAAAATTCGTAACTTGTTTTATGAATGTGGTGAGTCAGGAACAACAATAGAAAAAAATGAGGCTCACCAGAAAAAACGTCAGTACAACTTCGTTGTGAACTTCCAGCTCTATACTACCTGATTAGCATTCTGCCTCTGCCACATGCAATGGATCTTACCCCAACACTTTATTGAACTGGGAAGTTTAGTTAATAACTCCAATCCAGATTGTATTTGTCGGGAGTCGGGATATTATTTGAATGTGGATAAATATCATATTACGTGTCAGACTACCGGTATTGCTTAACGATGCTGTTTGTTACGTGATACAGGTCCTTCCGAATTCTAACGAAGTTTTTTTTAAATTTGTGAGATGCTGTTAGAAAATAAATGATGAAGTGAAGTACTAAGGGCGGCAGTGATTTGACGTTCGGACGGATGTGAATATAGGTACTAAATTGTTGAAGGCATTTTTGTATTCGATCAGTACCAAAACCATGAAACAGTAGGATGTGGTCATGTAATTGTGGCTAATGATGATGGTCAGAAAATATTTGAATGTGGATAAATATCATATTACGTGTCAGACTACCGGTATTGCTTAACGATGCTGTTTGTTACGTGATACAGGTCCTTCCGAATTCTAACGAAGTTTTTTTTTAAATTGTGAAACGCTGGTAGAAAATAAATGATGAAGTGAAGTACTAAGGGCGGCAGTGATTTGACGTTCGTATGTGAATATAGGTACTAAATTGTTGAAGGCATTTTTGTATTCGATCAGTACCAAAACCATGAAACAGTAGGATGTGGTCATGTAATTGTGGCTAATGATGATGGTCAGAAACAGTATCGGTAGAACTACTTAGTTGGTTCAAAACATTATCTATAAAATTTTCCACAGTGAGCCTTAAAAGCTTCCGACCAGGGTAGAAATGATTTATGGCTTTTAATTCCATTGGTTATAGCCACTCTTCGCAGGAACTTCAGAGACACAGGTAACTATCATGAACTTACTTACGGAAACTTTTACAATGAACTAAACATTGCTGCCAAGTATATTCATCAAATCGAAAATTAAATGCATATCTATTCGTTAAAGTTTTAATGCCATGCAATTGGACTGGAACATGTATGCACTTTATCAAGGTGAATTATTGCAACACGTTTATCTCTTCAGCAATAACGGCCCACTTCCAAAGCCCCAAATCAAATAATTCTCCTCCAGATTGTAGAATTAGATCAAGAACACATGAGCTACTAAAAAGCCAACATTTTCAGAGTAACAAAAACCAAAACACTTTCTCAGCAAAAATAATATGAAATCACATAACAGTTCCTTCACCGAAAATAAGAGAAAGCTTTCTCTGGAGAAATATGTAGCTGTTGAGTTGAGATTACAAGGACAAACCCGTCTTAGGTAACAACTTGGTTTGTTTTACACATAATGCAAATATTTGGAATGAAGGAGAACGGAGAAGAAATAGCGTGGTGTGTAACACTTTATTTTTTACGTTTTTTTTCCACTCCAATTTTCCTTGTCACACAAACATACCTAAAATCTTGATTGTGCGATTGTTGAATAAAGGTAAAAAATACATATTCATGTGCCTTTGTGTGAAGTTTATGTAATACCACAATATGGGTTTCAATTCTACATGTAAGCAACACTATTCTACCATTTTCTTGAAATGATCGGGCTCAACACTCATTCATAACAGTTTAACTTTCAATATGTCACAGAAATACAGAAAAACGTTTTCAGAGTTCTACTTTCCATTTCTTTCTCATTTTCATCACAATAGGTCGAATTGGAAGGCACGCCATTTGGTTTATGAGCTTTTAAAGCAGAAGAAAAGGACCTGTATGGAGAAAGTAACAGAA
>VICI01004958.1:0-10082 GCA_019593645.1 Akabosia matsudoensis
GTCAAATATATGTAAATAATAAATGTAGTGTGTATAAATTCCACCTAATGGCCATCATGTAAATATTTTGGTGTATCACATTATTTTCATTTGAATCAATTTTCCAAGAATGAATCAATGCTTGGCATTTCATCATAAGCAGGGAATTTAATACATAAGGTCACTTGCGGTGACAAAAAAAGTAATTGCACAGACAGCATTGACAGTAAAAGGTAGTGTGGACTTCAAATCACCTCGGGTTTTTTATTGTCACAGGCAGCATCTCAGATTTCATTACCACATCTAAAAACATGCATATATATTTTTTAAACCTTGCCTGTTTGCTTTCACCAGGCTTTCTATATTTTCTAATCATCTCAGTGATGCAGCTGGCGCAATTATTCGAGTCTGCATTATGTGCAGCGTAACAGGCCTGCATAAAGCCTGAGTGACCGTGTGTATGCAATAAACTGATCCTTACAAAGACCCTCATGACGCCCAAGTTACTTGTACATTTGGAGTAGTACAATCAAATGTGTGTGTTTGTCAATGCACGTAGTATCTTCCCCAAAAGGGGTCTGCATATACTCAGCTCGTACAGATAGTAAGGTCGAAGAGAGTACGACAATGAAGTTAATCCTGGAATACTACGCGAACAATTAGGGGCTTGTGAAGAACGATAAGTTTGAAGGCCGCGTAAACCAACACGTGTAACATCTTAGCGAATGTTTTACTTAACGATAAGTTTGAAGGCCGCGTAAACCAACACGTGTAACTTCTTAGCGAATGTTTTACTTTAATCGTTTCTAGGGAGTAGGTTAACTTGACGCTGTTTACGGAATCACGTTGGATGGAGCCGAGTTTGATATGAACCATGACGAGAGAATAGATGAAGGTATTTTGAATTGTTCTAACAACGCAAAAAACTTTGAGATGATTTCTTGTAGAATATGTCCTTGGGTCTTGACATTTTTCACCGCGATGGCTTTGAGGCTCCACTTTGTGTCTTGATTAGATACACAGCGTGATTTATACGGTGATGATATGCATGGAGGTAACCATCTTTGATGTTTTCGTGAGGACGAGTCGACGAGTGGAAGGGAGATGGCACGTTTCGGGATTCTTGTTGTTAAGCTTTACACTAATAGCTCAGCTCTGGCTGAGACAAACACGAATTCGTAAATTTCAGGAAATAATTATCGTTGCGAATGCAAAGAATTCAGTAACTTGTCTGGAAAAACAATTTTAAACTCAGCCGAAACGCTGTTTGCAATTGAATGAATTTATCGGTTGATCTTCACTTAAGGTAAAAGGAATGCTGTCGAAGTCTTTACGTCGTCATTGCCAAGTATTTGCAACAACATTGACATTATTTTGTGCCAAACGCGATGTGGCACAGAATATGCTTCATTCATCATTAAGGTTTGGAGGCGATATATCTTTGGTGTTAAATATAGCTTTTACCTGTTTGCATAAATGTAAGCTCAAAAATTCCGAAGGCCTGAAACCGAGACGCACTAGTTTCAAATGAGTTGACTCTGACGGTATGCTTGAAAGGTGGAAACTGGAAACAATTACTGAGCTACTGCTTGCCACCAGCCCACATACTCTGCTTTTACAATTTTCTTGATATCTGTTTTGTAAGTATAAATTAGTTGTTTTTTAAAAGCTTTTAATACTTTCCATTAAATTTTTGCTTTGCAGTCTTTGAATGACCCGCCCACAACACAAAAATTTGCTTATCCAATTTAACTGAGTTTCTAATAAAATTGCTTCTAAATAAACCTCTTGAGAACCATTTTGCTTGTTCTGTTTGT
The DNA here is from genome assembly GCA_019593645.1 of Akabosia matsudoensis. Lineage (NCBI taxonomy): Eukaryota > Metazoa > Arthropoda > Collembola > Entomobryomorpha > Paronellidae > Akabosia > Akabosia matsudoensis. The sequence continues at coordinate 1,797 of VICI01004958.1, forward strand.
TTTGGACTAGGTTGATGGAAGTTTGTACAAAAAATATGTTACACAATAAATGCATTCAAAAGTGTATTGCCTTCAGGTTGTGCTTGTGCATGTTGCATTGATATTCGATTGAAACCTTGCAACTCTTCTTTCCGTGAATTTGAGTTTCATATGTAACGCTGTATCAGATATGAAGGGGTGTTCTCATGTATTTTACTATTCTTGCAATTTTCATTCCAGGAAATGCATTCATTGGTGCTTGGCCATAGTTATATTAGTAAATCGTAGAAAGTATATAAATATGATTTATTTTGCATTTTCTCTAAAACATCACACATAAATGGGAAAGTATCACTTGCAACATATGTCGCTTTGCCATGTTGTGTTTTAGTGTAGCTACGGTCATAGTTCGGAATACTAAATGGTCGCACGGGTTGTCTATAACAATTTAGTTACGTAGACATGCAATCATATTACGTTCCGCGTATGAGCACATCTGGCTGATTTTTCTTTGAAGAGATTGAAGAAAATCTTACATGGAATACTTTTGATTACACGGAAATAAGCTTATGTTCGAGATGTTGTTTACTTCATCCGAAAAATTACGAAACATTCGGTGTACATTCATTCATCCATTGCACAATATAAGAATTTCAATTCGTATCTAAAAGAGGCTCGGGTGAGCCATAAATATTTCACGCGAATAATAAGGTCACTTGGGAGAAAGGGCGAATCAAGTAGAAAACGCCAGAAGCATTTCTGGAAACTGGGAAGCTTTCTATTTGAAACTGTCTAGGGGCTTGTTGTACTTTGTCAATTCGTTATTGACTGTTATGAATTTCCAAGAGCGGCCTATTCAAAAATGTTTACACTTTACCATTTTATTCTTCTTTTTTATCTCAAGCCTACGTAAGCGCTCAAATAATAGAAAGAAAAGTAATAACAACAACTTTCATCGCCTCTTGAGAACGCGTGTGCACTTTTTTTGTAAATTCTATTTTAAAATTGAAGGTCTGAGCATCCACCATGGGTCTGTCAACATTATGCATGTTATTTTATTTTATTGGCAGGAAAGTAAACAAGTTTTTTTTCAGACTCACTTTTGTTCGAAAAAATAAATCAGGAAAAATGTGTATTTTTGCGTCAGTACTCATTAACTGCAATTTACTTTTGTACGCAATAATCATCCGCGCAATAAGATGGTCAACTCATTCCGTCATAGTTGTGCCTAAAAGGTCGCCATACAATACTGATGCGGATGTTTATAGTGTCTTGTCCTAACCACAAAAAGATCGTTGTGGTCACAGGGGTCATCTTGACATCAAATGTCTCAATGACGCTACGCCTGAGCTGGAGACCTCCGTACCAAATACATAAAACGAAGGTGTGTCACTCATAAACACGTCAAAACACACATGACGATAGTCACCCCAACCTTCTTATGCGTTCAATGATGCACATCTCCGCAACTTTTATCCCTCTACGTAATCCTAAGTTAATCGGTTACTCCTAAATGAGCCCATTTCGTACAGAGACGCTAACCTAGAACCAGTATTCCGCCGAACGAACTATCATATGACCATAGAGACTGAAGTCAAGATGCACACGCGCTACATCTACGTACTTTGGAACAATGAAAACTTTAGAAAAGGAAAATCTTTCCACGTCTGTCATCGTAGGGGATTTTTTTTCTTCTAAGTTTAAAGCCATTAGGAATGCTTTCTTGACTTTTGACTGGTCCCATACTATGATTTCTGCTGTGAATTGACATATTAATTCCATACTATATAGATCATTGCACTTGAGAATTGTTTCCACACTGAACTTGACACTAGGCACGTATGCCAAACTGGCCATATAAATCTTGCGTATTGTCTAATCTTCAATTGTAAGGTGCATAATCAAACGCTTACGCATATTGCACGTATGCATGTACGCAAACCACCTATAACGTCTCTATAACTAGTTCAGATTAGCATTGACTAACTGTAAGTTTGGCGTAAAAAAATTCAATGCAGATTTACACCAGCACCAGATCAAGTAGACACATTCGCACCAGGTTTTCCTCATTCTTGTAGAGCACGCCAAACCTGATGGAGCTCCGTGGATGAGCAGTACAGAACAGACCGACCGACAGTACCGTATTTATTTTTGCGTTAGAGCTTTGCAAAAGCTAAAAAGCTTAGTTCATACAGCTCCAGGCTTCATTCTTTTAGTAAACTCTGCACAGTCAACATCTCTGGAGGCTTTACAAAGGAACTGAAACGTTGACGAACTGATTACCCCAAAACGTACGAGTTTGTTAGATCAGTCACACCAGTGGAATGTGTAACTCAAAAAAAAGGTTGCAAACATTTTTCCTGGTTTATCTCCTGCGTACTCAAGAGCCATTTGCCGGCATCTTTTGATTCGTCTATTAAACAGTGAATTAATTGAAAGTGATTATCATAAAAATATAGACAAGAGAGGCGTTACTCGCATGTGACGTCAATCCAAAGCTGTTAAGTGTTCTCTCAAATACCTTGTTTTTTAAGGAAAAAAGTACTTGACAATTGTTTGAAATATTACAACGCATAAGTAGCTTGAAGAGTGATTAAAAAGTCATAAAAATGAACGCTTCGGAATCATAAGCGATTATCATACTTGAACTTTTAGCTGAATTCGTATCTCGCTACAAAGTTTTTTTCTTTCTAATTGACGTCAATTCAAAAAGGAAATCAAAAATGATTCCAACGCTTGTCGACGAGAAAACCGGAGTGCCATTGATTCTTCCTAAGGAGCCCAGATCTCCATTTAAGCAGTTATTCAAAAGGTAAAAATCCTCTTTTTCCTAAGTTATCTATCATTTTGTTATCTTAAGCCGATAAATCTCATCTTGTTAGGCATTTCCGTCTCTGAGAATGTTGTACTTTATGGATGCATGTTTATTTCCGATGTAAACTTGTCTGATAAATGTAAGTGCACAATTGTGTTCCAGTAGTCAACGCTAACCTTTTATGTAGTCACCGCAGCAGAAAAATCTTGCAGACAGTTGCTAACGGAAGAAGACGTTGCCACAATTATTAACACAAAGCGTTATTTTTGCCTAATTGGCAATATCATGGGACTTGTGTGCAATATTTTGTCATGACAGGTTAGGCGCGGCATGGTTAACAAGACTTGAGGCTCAGAGATTTTACCTGTTTAATAGGTCAATTAATCTCCACCTTTTAAGTTCATTATCATTTTTTACCATTTTGTTATGGCTAAACGGACATGTCAAAAGGAAGCCATTTACTGGCAATTTATGAACATTTCCATGTACCTACACCGACCAAGTATTAGCGTATTTGCTCCATTTGTAACACCTGCAGTGGAAAAAAACACTTTTAAAAAATGGACCAGATTAAGAGGCTGTCCTTTCGCTCGTTTTTTTGATCCTATGCAGTTATGAATGAACAGTTGGAAATACTTTAATGATAATTAGTTACGTCAAAACCGTTCATACATATAAATAAATAAATAAAAGAAGATAATCATAAACACTTTACGAGCTCCCAGTCAAGGCTAAAAGATCATTTTTCTACCGTCATAAGCCACCTATTTATAAACACAAACACTTGCCCCCGACCACATCAAACGATTAAACGATTGACAGCCTCTTAGGAAGTTTCAAGAAGAGTTACTTACATAATTAAACAGATTGTAGAGGGTCATAAATGGAAAATTTAATGAAAAAAAATTATGACGATAGCACCAGTCTAGCTGGGGTTCATTAAGGACAAAATCTGTACCAGACTCAAAATGGATGTTTTTATGTATTGCGCATCTAATAAAAAAACTTACTGGCCAAACACGTATATCTCTGGTGGCATATGGACACGTCTTCTAAAAGATTTAACATTTATAGAAGACAGACCAAAAGTGATCCGTTTTTTTTGGAGCATTGTTCTTGTTCTGGAGAAGGGGGGAAAAGTGTGTCAATGCCGGAATAAAATTAAAATGACGGGGACGCGAGATATGTTACGCTAGTTACGATTCCAGGATAAAGTTGAAATATTGATGTGACACATAAAAAAGTGAGTTTTCTCATAAAGAAATGTTTTTTGCTTTGACTTGCAGAGGGACTGATATGAAATTCAAGCTTGGCTTTTTGAAGAGACGACATACTGAAGGCACCCTACCTTCTGTGCGACCCTCGCCTGAAGATGCGAAAAAGTGGGCAGACTCTTTCAATGATCTGATGACCTCCAGATGTAAGCTATAACGAATAAAAAAACACTTTTATAGTATTTTACTCTAGTGGATAAATAGTACGGTTTCAATAACAAAACAATAATATATTGATTGGATTACAGACGGACAGTCTTTGTTCAAAGCGTTTTTGGCAAGAGACTTTTGCGAGGAAAACATCGAGTTTTGGCTGGCAGTGGAGGAATTTCATAAAATTAAACCGAATAAAATTAACTCGAAAGCACAAAAGATTTACAATGAGTTTATTGTTTCCGAAGCGCCAAAAGAGGTAATATAAATTACAAAAAAAATCTCAAAAATTACTGTAAAATCCAAACTTATCTAAATGCCTTTCTGATAATTTACAGATCAATCTCGATGCGCTAACGAAGGAATCTCTTGTAACCAAGATAGCTCAACCTACGCATGATACCTTTGATCAGGCTCAGAAGAGAATTCAAGGGATCTTGGAGGCAGATGCGTACACCCGATTTCTTAAGTCTGACTTGTATTTGGAGCTAGTACATCCGGAAAAGTATGCCCAAGTTATAGAGTATCTTGAGAACCCCTCTAAGAAGTAAATTTGACAAAAGTTGGATCATTTTTCCGAAAAAAAACTTTCCTTACTAGGTTTATGAAAACGTTGAATATCGAGATTTTAGTCTATTTTGTACCGAATGTTCAGTGAAAACAAGTTACTGTAAAATGATCTCATTGTTGGGCCGCAGACTTGGTATGTTTGTACGATAAAGGACAGCAGTAATCATCAAAGTTACGAGAAAAGATTGTTACGGTTGAGTCAATAATGATGCTAGTCCGTTATTAATTTATTGCATTTTTCATAAAATATTTCTTTAGGGTTTGATACAAAAGTATAGTACATATACCTATATACTGCATGACTATATACCGAAATATTTTGTTGGGTTTAAAGTTTTAAATGTTTACTACATACTTCTTTTAACTCTGTAAATGTATTAAGCCTTACAGAGTACAACTTGAAATAAAAGAGAAAAGTAATTAATTGACCGATTGCACTTTTGATTGAACGCTCATGCCAAATACCGGGAGCACTCTATCCTACATAACCAAGAGACCGGAAACATGCACGACATGAAATTGCTTTTAATTGTCACGGATTTTAATTAGTCATAATTACTCTGATGTTCCCTAGCACCCCGCACAGATCCAACCTAATCCGCACGTAAAAATATGGAAAGCAGTCTCACTCGTCGTTCAAATCGCGTCTGCTTTGTTAGCTTCAATTTTCATGAAGATTGCCGCCATTATAGGTCAAAATAAATTAAAGACTTGTTAATTCTGTCAATATGGACGTTTAGAGTACGACAATCTGGAAGCATCGAGTCAATGGCTTGACAGAATATACGAAATCAAGGTTTGCACGGACCAGTAAGGTGTGAAATATGAAAATCTAATTTCCCGTATTGATAGTCTAACGGCATTCGTCGACAAAATAAAAATTTTGCTTTACCTCTAAAAACATTACACTCAATACCAATGCAATGATCGTACAGCGATAATATAATTACATAAAGCATTCATGCATTCATACGGGAATTCTAGTTATGACATGTTTCTGGAATATTCTAACGAGAAAGTTTCAAATTTACCAAATGAACACTACATAATAGTTGTTTCCTGATGAGTTTCCGATATTAATACCTTTAACTACCCCAGACAATTTTCCACCGCTGGATCATATAATCATCTACACTAATTGAAATCCACGTGATCACGTGAACCTCAGAGGCTTCAAAATGTCCATTGTTCGACTATCGATTGAATTGCTGCTCCATCCTGCTTTCGCTTTGGTGTTCTAGTTTCTATACTCTCGAGATATCGTAGTTTGTGTGGTAGTGTGAACGGAAAGAGAAATTAAAGTTTTCAAGTGTTGCGTCGTTTTTGTATTGTAACGTAATACCGACTTGTGACAGCAACCGGTTCGGAAACGTGACTTGACTCCACATGCCTGCTCCCTTGTTTTCTCCCGCAGAGATTTATCGGTAATTCGTTAATAAGCCGTGATAATTGAGTTTTGGCAGTATTTTCATCGAAGAGAACTGTTATTTTGCTGCTTGTTCCATCTCGAATGATTCGAAATCATTGAAGTGGGAACGCCTCCAGAATGATTCAAAGTATGCTTCAGTTTTGCTTGATTCCTCTGGAACATTTAGAGAAAGCTTTATATATGGACGGATTATAATTTCAATGATGATGGATTACAATGTTTACCACTTAGTGAAACGTGACTTTAACGGGAAAAGGTGTTTTTCACTGTAACACTGCAACAGGCAATTTACTCACATACAATTTACCAAAGGCTTCTACGTAGCAATTAGAGTAGGAGGGGCATTCATTTATCGGAATTTGGTTGCATAATGGAATGTTATGTAGTTGTGTACAATATGTATTGTGGAAATGCGTAAATAAACTGAAACAATATATATGCATACCTTGTAGAAGAGAAAACAAACTAATTTAACACACTTATTAGACAATAAAGTTATGTCAGATTCTATTTAACCTTTTCGTCAGCAGATAAAATTGGAATTGGACAGCTTCTAAGATTTCCTTAAGATTTGTCAACTTTCTTTGAAAGTTAGAAGCAGGCAGGGAGTAAATTGACAAATATGCTTACAAATATTCAGGCAGCACGTTGTTTTGTTGAATAATTAACGACAAATGGAAGAATGAGAAATCCGAATTTCTTCAGAATATAAATTATGTGACCCGTGCTACGCATTTGTTTACGAGAATGGTGAGAAAGGGTCGTAGGCAATGATTAGAACACGTGATAAGCTGGGCACATTTTAGGGAAAAGTTGGATGAAGCAAAAACATAAATTACGACTAATTCTTAAGTCAATAAAAATTCTTCCTTTGTAGAGCTGTAATTTTTTTATCAATGATTCAGCCTAATTGTGCTCAATTTAACACAAAATAAATAAGGTTTTGTAACCGTGATTAGCATTCACTTGATATGCACTCTGCGAAGACGATTCTCAGGGAGTTGATTGCACAACCCAGCATAAATCTCAATTAGGACATGACCAACCTCACCGTTTTGTGTATTGCTCCATCACGAATGTCAAATTAGATCCTGACAGTGATGATTACTTCGTAATCATCATTTTTTACTTATTTGAATGGAGAGTTTGTAAAAGTCTACATATTAATCAGCATTGCATCATGATAGGCTGATTCATAAAAATGAAAACATGTATTCTTCGTGCAGGTTATGGTTTGACAATTGACAATACGCCATAAATTTTCTTTGAATCTCCAGCCAGGCACATACTGTTTCTGTTTGAATTTCAAGCTGTGACGCTTTCTCTTTTTATGTGATTTTGCACAATCCAATTTAAATCTTGTCGAGTAATGAGACTATTTGAAGAAAAACAAAATGTTGGAATACTCACAGCTCTGGCAACGTGACTTTTCAGTCGCAATAACTTATTTGATAACGATAACATAATAATGACACGCTACATGCGTACCTAGTCTGACAACGAATAATAATCAACGAATACAGAACGATTATTTCCATGGATCTTGCGTATATGTTTATATTATAAACCATTACGCACGGTTTTTCTTACCGTAGGTCTTGGAAGTCTCGAGATTCCTCAAACTACCTAATCGCAATCAAGTATTAGTTGAAGTCACATTCAATCACAAGATGTTACGTGAACGTCACATTGTTCATGGACACGGGTGGTCACGTAATCCTCCGGCCAATTAGAATTTTAAATGGGGATTTCGATTCAAGTCTCGAAATTTATGAACCGCTTCTGGCAAATTCCCGGGTATTGGGTATACTATTTACCTTAAACGATTAACCCATGTAGAGTACGTATTTTTTTATTAAGAAAGGTCAGGTTTCTGTCAACGTGCTCGTTGCGTAAAAGTACTGAAAATCTGTCATTTGTGAAATTTGAATGGAAAACAATCTAGCAGTCCCTAATGAAGACAAATCTTGTAAAACAGCATGGTATATCTAATCAAAAGCAGTATTTGACACATGCATGCAACCAAACCTGTGATGCACACATTTTGCTACTCCAGGAAGTGCTCG
>VICI01004959.1:0-10080 GCA_019593645.1 Akabosia matsudoensis
ATGTACGGTTATGGGCGTTAAATTTGATTTGAAATTTTTGATTAACGCTACGTTAAGGGTACTATGTGGAAGTTACGCGGATTTGTCAAATTTCCTCATAACGCTGATTTCAATTTCAAATCGTGATTTTATAATCGTGAGGCCACGTGAATTTCTTAGTCAAATTTCATCTTGTAGATTTCTTTATCGTAGGTATTTGTTTTTTAAACTCATTTATAGGTTGTGGAAGAACCTAAAGGTCGGATCAGATTTTAAATTTGCATGGAAGCAGGTTGTTCTACCTAAATGTTTGTTCAATACTTACAGTCATTTGTATATGTGCGTGTACGGCTATGGGCGTTAAATTTTATTTAAAATTTTGATTAACGCTACGTTAAGGGTACTATGTGGAAGTAACGCGGATGTGTCAAATTTCCTCGTAAAAGCTGAAGCTAGAGATGAGTTACGCATTAACTCATATAACATATTCATAAACGTGAGTGTGTTAATTTGGCGTAATATACTTAAACACGCGTATAAACGATATTAATAATGAGTATTTACATAGTATCGAGGATTTCGGCATATATTACATCGTTTTGAAAAGACCGTAAAAGGAACCAAATATATATGATAAAAAGAGAAAACCCTACGTATAAGAATATGATGGTTGAGTACCCGTGAGTATAATATGAAATGCAGTTCTTTCGTAGATGCAGTTGCTAGGGACAACGAGGGCTTAAAAAGAGAGAGAGAGAAAAAAAAGTCCCATGTGTTACAGAGAAAAGCAGAAAATTATTATGGGTCGGTCGGTCGGTCGGTGTGAGTGAGTGAGTGAAATAAGAAGAAGAAGAAGAGAGAGAGAGAAAAAAAGGGTGCGCATTGAATGGACAGAAGAGGAAGAAACAAAAAAAAAAATTATCTGTGTAGGCATCGCAAGGTTGTCGGCGAAAAAAAAACACGAGAGAAGCATTCGAGGTGGTTTTTTTTTGTAGTGTGTTGGCCACGTAGTAGTGTGTTATGTGGCGTAGAGGGTGAAGTGTGAGTGTGATGAGACGAGATGATATGAATACACATTGATAGAGGGTGTGATTTGACTTTACAGGCTCATCGCATAGTGATAAGGAAATTGAAACGCCAGAAAAACCCGTCACCAAAGTACCTGGTCATGAAAGGAAAAGAAAAAGAAAAGCTGATGATGGTGGTGGGGGTAATAGTTCTACTAACCCTTCTACACGTGGAGACTCTTCTGGATCTGAACGTGGAAGTCAAAATAAATCGTCCAAAAAAATTAACGATTATTTTGGAAAAATGACTGGAGGTAGTCCTAATAGACATCAACATGGTGGCGCTAAAAGTCCTTCTCCACATCCAGCCGTTAAACCCATCGTATGTGAACAAATTTATACACATATCATTTTATTTAAAAAAATTTTCTTAACCTGTGTGGAACTAATTATTTTTTCAGTACCCTGCTAGTCCTCAGAATGTAAATAGCTCAAACACGATCGTAGTGATGGATCGTACTGTACCGGAACGTTCAGTAGTAGTGTCAACAGGTCCTCGTACTGAAGGTTCCGTAGTAATAGCTCCTGCTGCTGCTGCTGCTACTTCTGCTGTTGCTGCTGCGAACGCTAATGCTGCTGCTGCGAACGCTGCTCCACCTCCAGCACCAGCTTGTATAAGTGATGTAACAGACGATGTAGGAACACGTTGCATCGTAGGAGGAAATTCACATAATAATGTTGTTTTAACGGTCGCAAATTCAACCCATAAATGTGTACAGACTGAACTAACTGGTACGAAATTAGTAGAAAATGAGGCTCAAGCTACTGCTGATGTTGAATTACGTGATTCAAGAATTGAAGAATTAAATAGATCATCAGATGATTTACGTCAACAATTAACAACACATCAACGTATGATTGAGCAACAAAAAGCTCATATTAACAAATGTATTGATGTTGTTAAAAAATTGCTTATTGAAAAATCAACGATTGAAAGAAAAGAAGCACGTCAACGTTGTATGCAAAATAGACTGAAACTTGGCCAGTTTGTAACGCAACGCGTAGGTGCTACGTTTCAAGAAAATTGGACTGATGGGTATGCGTTTCAAGAACTTACTAGAAGGCAAGAAGAAATTTCTAATGAAAAAGAAGATATTGATCGACAACGCAAGTTACTTGGAAAAAGAAGACCTACCATGACTGAAGGACAAGGAAGAAAAGGTCGAGGCGTTGTGAACGGAACTTCTGATGGATTTGCTAAACCTGAAGCTGTTCGGGAAATGACGTGGCAAGAATACTATGAGACTGACGAAATTTATAAGGTAAAAGTAAATTTATACGTGTGTGTGTGACATACCGTTATTGATTTTTTTGTGTTACGCTGAATTGCAGCTAAGACAAAACGCGTTGAAAAAAGAGGACGCGGATTTGCAGCTTGAAATGGAGAAACTGGAGAGGGAAAGAAATCTTCATATTCGCGAGCTAAAAAGAATCCTGAACGAGGATCAGTCGAGGTTCAATAATCACACGGTGCTAAACGATAGGTACCTTCTACTCATGTTACTTGGTAAAGGAGGATTCTCTGAAGTGCACAAGGTAAATAATTATACTCTCACACGTAAACATACACACCATGATGATAAACCTGCTCCAAATAACCAAATGATGGGTTTGCAATCAAGACGGGACTGATACGATTACGTTCATAAGTTATTACAAAATTTATGTCATGAATTAACAATATCGTGTGTAGTTCGTAGGCGTTTGACTTGAAAGAACAGCGGTACGTAGCTTGTAAGGTGCACCAGCTTAACAAGGACTGGAAGGATGATAAAAAAGCCAATTATATTAAGTAAGTTATTTTTTATTGTTTAAAAAAATTAATTAAACAACTACGTATAAACATATGTGTTATTTTTCAGGCATGCGTTGCGTGAGTATAATATTCATAAGCAGCTAGACCACCCTCGTGTAGTGAAATTATATGACGTGTTCGAGATCGACGCAAATTCATTATTGTACTGTGCTGGAGTACTGCGATGGACATGACCTTGACTTTTACCTTAAGCAGCATAAGACTATTCCTGAACGGGAGGCTAGATCTGTTATCATGCAAGTTGTCTCTGCGCTTAAATACCTTAATGAGATCAAACCACCCATTATTCACTACGACTTAAAACCAGGTTAGTTTGTTAACATATTCTTTTTCTTAAACTCCGCATTTCGTTATAAATCGTGATGATAAGATTGCTCCAGAAGTAAAAAAAAAACACCATTTTGGGTAGCTTTATTTTCAAGACGGGACTGATTTCTCTCGTGTTGCGACCATAATCAAAGGGTTTTTGTTCTTAATATTTTAAATCGTGTTTTTGTGTGTACAGGAAACATACTGTTAACAGAAGGCAACGTTTGTGGTGAAATAAAAATCACAGATTTTGGGTTAAGTAAAGTAATGGATGAGGACAATTATAATCCTGAACATGGGATGGACCTTACATCACAAGGAGCTGGAACCTACTGGTAAGAAATTTCGTTGCATAAGTGTAATCATGATATTACGACTGTACTAATGCATGTTTATATCACAGGTATTTGCCACCGGAATGTTTCGTAGTGGGTAAAACACCACCAAAAATTTCATCTAAAGTTGATGTGTGGAGTGTTGGAGTTATCTTTTACCAGTGCCTCTACGGGAAAAAGGTGAGATTGTTCACAAGTTTAACTTTATTTGTGTTAGTTTGTAGGTTTTTAACAAACTGGATCTTTTTTTTTTTCATCCATAGCCATTTGGACACAATCAGAGCCAGGCTACTATTTTAGAAGAGAACACGATACTGAAAGCAACGGACGTCCAGTTCCCTAACAAACCAACCGTTTCACCCGAGGCTAAGGTGATTTTGATTGACATTACGCTACTTTCTATTTAAATACTCTTTCTATGTATTTAAATACTAATTTGATTTGATTTGTGTAGCAACTAATCCGTCAATGTTTGGCATACCGGAAGGAAGACCGGTTGGACGTAATGTTGTTGGCTCGTTGTGAGTACCTTCAGCCGCCCATTCCAAGACACGCGCGTCAAAATGCTGCAGCAGCAGCAGCGGCAGCTGCAAGTGGTAGTTCGAGTTCGCAATCTCACAGTCAACCTAGCACACCAACGGGTAACAACCACGTGCCTACTCCTCCAACATTCTTCTCCGGCTCTACGCCTAAGCGTAATAGCAATTCCTTTGACAGTTGCTAACTGTAAAATTCATTTACCCAATATAGGAACCAATCCTGGATTTCCCCAAACTTTCCTGTCCGGTATGAACGCATCAAGTTCGTCGTAGCAGCAGCAGCAGCAGCAGCAGCAACAGCAAAACGGATCATTTTCATCATCACAAAATAACGCGTCATTCACACCGTTTTCAAATTACGTGAATAACCATGATCAACGACGTGTCGTCCGTACGTTACAACAACCAATCGATGAATCGTTCAATCGTACGGAACAAAGTAACCCGATACTTTCACAGTTACTTGGAAATGTCGATGGAACACGGTTGTGAAGGATTACGCGCGCCAGAACGGGAAATTTTTTTTTCTTTTTAATTAAAAAAATATATATTATGAAAAACTTTACAAAACCGTGATAGCCTCATTTTACTTTTTATCGTATTTCGGATCAAATTTAACGTTCAAGCGATTCGAAAATGTTTTGTGTGTGGGTTTTTTTTTTCCTTTCTTTTGTTATTTAAGGTTGTGTGTGTTTAGATTTGTTTTTTTTAGTAATATATGTTGTTCTACGATATACACACGGATATTATTAGGAATATATACAATGCCAAGTGATTTGTAATCGCGAATAAAATAAAAATACGTAATTTACGTGATGTTACGTACGAATATTGTACAGTTTTAAAACGTACACGCTTTGTGTTTATGTATGTGCGTGTGACGATTATCCACGTTTCACGCGTGTGAATGAAACAAATAAACACACATGCGTACACCAAGTATGTTTAATTAATTAATCACGTGTTTTAGTTTAATACATGTACATCTACAGATACAAGGATATAAATAAATACCTATTCAAGTATTTCATATCAACCACATTATCACACGATTATTTTACCGTTGGCATGTCATGATAATGCGGAAAATTTGTAAAACAATCAATCATGTGTAAAATCATGAAGCTCGGAAATTTGTGCGTTCTTATGTACGCGGTCTTGTGGACAAATTTCCTCTTCTGTGGGACTCATGGGAGTGGTGCAAGTAAGTATCGTATCGTAATTATCCCGAAATTTCGTTTGGTAGATGATTTTCTTATGAAATAGTTTCGTGATGTATTTCGAGAACTCTTGTGTATTTGTAGCTCGATGTCACAAACGTACGATTGGAAGTCCATTAACGATCATAGAAACCTGTACAAACGTTACTTTAAACTTATGCAAATGTGCAAAAGTTAGCAAATATTTACATTGCAGAAGGATGTGTGAATATACACGAGAAAGGGTATGAAAATCGGGACTGGACGTTTGTATGTGAAGATCGGGAAGATTTTAATCTTGATCTTAATAACCGTGGTTGGAGAAATTATACTGGACGAGTTTGTGTTTGTAATCAGGATCTTTGCTGTACGAACGAGAAAATTTACAATTCGGCTGGGTATCTTGGAAATTTGGGGGGTATGAGCGTCGTAAGCGTTGTAGTGTATCGGATTTTGGGGGTTTGATGACAATTTTTGGAATATCGTACGATGGATTTTTTATAAACACTTATGAATGTAACTTAAATTGAATGAAAATCGTAATCAAATTACTGTTCGAGTTATTACACGTATCGTATAAATAAACGGAAACTTCGCGTATATTTAATTGAATTTGTGTTTATTTCAACTTTGAAAAAATTTACACATTTAGTCTGCAGAGAAGAAAATAAATTGTACAGGTGATAGTGTTCAGGGAAAACTCCAAGTGAAAACCGGATACTGTAAACTACCCCATTTATTTGGCCTATCCCCCTCGTCAATTTCCCAGACACAATAATTACAAATTGTGTACGATAACGTGCCGCGTGTATACGACGAATACGAATATACGCATAAAGTATCGTTATTCCCCGGAAAGAGGATAAAAGATTTAGGGTCGAAACGAAGGGTTAATAAACAAGAAAACGCTCGCGTTGTATTCCTAAACATTCATCTCATTTGATAATAAGTATCTGATACATACACGATTATTTATTTCAAACTTCATACATACTTCATTTCATTGCGCGAAGATTTCTAAATTGACATCTGCTCATGCTAGTTATTGTTTCAACGGTTATTGGCATGAGTTATTGTTACACTAATTGTTCAAATTATTTTGTCTCATACAAGTGAAGCTACCAAAAAAAAAAAAAAAACATTTTTATTTTCTTTTTTTATACTTTTTTTCTTTTACTTTCATTTTCTTGAGTTTTCTTGATAATCTCTCAAAGAAATCGGAAAATCCAAACCTCAAGGTTGGTTCATTATGGCATCAAAAAATAATCCCGACAAACCCCAAGGATTCGAAGTGTAAGTAATCGTGTCACTTAACGTCACATTATGTTAAATTTGCATAACGATCATGTTCACTTAAATGTTTCAGTGGGAAGCAGCAAAGAAGAGGAATTTATTGTTGCTACTTTAATTGTGGCGCACAATTCACGACAAGAGATGAAGCTGCGAATCATTATCAATGTCCTGGGTACAGATTAATCTATGTGGAGCTTATTAAAAGTAAGATATTTTTTTTATTACACGACGTCAGGTTTTTACTTAATAATTTTATTTTTATTTTTTTAAATCAGTGAATGAAGTACAAGGAGAAATAGCTCTTCCGGAGTACTACGCAAGGGCAGAATTACCTTACCCCGGAATACCACGAGTCTCACCGTATGCTTATACGTTTATGATGTAAATAATTTTGAAATATGTAATAATTTTATCTAAAATTCATAATAACATCGTATAGGGTCCTGCAACAGGATAACACACCAATGTCACGTGCCAGTTACACCAAAATATGGGTGGAATATAATCAATCTCAAGGAAATTTTAGTCATATTTAGTTGAATCCAATTTGTTTAATTTTATTTTCTCAAATATAATTTTTTAGTAAAGCGGATATAGGAAATTTTTATTAACTGTGTTGTGTAATTTTTTTTTTTCAAATATTTTCTCCATGCGATTTAACCTACAACTACGTTTCCGTGATTTAACTTTTAATCGTAGTCGCTCCAGAATGTGTATCACTTCCTGCACCACCGTGTTCCTCCGTTTTTCCAACGCAATACAACCATCCATATTCTTTACGAAACACTGCTTTGAATTTTGGATGTGATATTGCGAATACCACAGGGTTTACGCCTTTTCAACAAATACAATTAGTCAACAAATTTTACTTAACATATGGGGTTTTTTTAAACTTACAAGACGCAGTTTTGCAAAGTAAAGCAGGAATCATAGACACGACAGGTGTAAGTAACGTTCTATCTCCGTATGCCCCAATCAACACCGTGATAGCGTATGGACTCCAGATAACTGTAAACAACAAAAAAAACGTATTACAAACCACAAACATGGTGGTTACCGTGCGATTGTGTGATCTTCTTACCAATCCAAAGTAACACAGAAAACATGGCGGTCATTGCAATTTTCATTTCGATGCTAGTTTCTTTGTCGTTATTTGAAGACCTAAGACTTTCAACGTTCATCCGTTTCGCTTGTTCTTTCAACGATTTCTCATGAGCCCAAACAGTAGACACAATTTTTGAATAGCAAAAGACAAGGATAGTTAACGGTAACACGAATGCAAACGAGAATATAAAGAGTGTGTATGACTTATGCCACGGGTCATCGTTCAGGTAATCAAACGAACAGGTTGTCAGGAGTCCCTCTATACATACCACACGATATATAATTTACATACGTACATATGTGTTATATGATATTTTTATTACCTGGAGAATATCTACTCCAAAGACGAAGCATTGGAGGAAGATTGATCCCAATCGCATACGCCCATGTAAGTAACACGATAAAAATAGCATTACACATTTTTATCCTTGGACCGCTTATCCCTTGCGTTATCACTAAATAACGATCAAGACCTGAAATTTAAAAAAAAACACACACACGAACACGAACGATTAAACATGTCGTTTTGTTCGTTATATGTTGTGTTGTGATTACCAAGAAAAGCCATTGTCATGATAGAGCAAACGCCAAAAACTCCTCCAGTAAATCCATAAATCTCACAAGAAAGTACTCCAAAACTCCACCATTTTGATCTGAACACGTTGACGATGAAAAAAGGTCCTTGTGAAAGCATCATGAGAAAATCAGCTATCGCAAGATTCAACACAAGCACGTTTGCAGGGGTTTGAAGAGATTTTGTTCTGGTACGAAAAAAAAATTACATGTTTAAAAGAATCCTCGCGATGATTAGTTTTTATTACGTGTGTATAAACGTGTGTTACTTGAAAAAAACAGAAATAACGGCCGAATTTCCAAACCCGTTGATAATCCAAAGAACAAAGTACACGAATGCTAAAAGACCGTTTAACATTTGATTTTGAGGAGGAAATGTAGCCCAATGAGGATGAATTATTTCACGAATATCAGAAGGAGCTCCGTCAACTTGAGTAGACCCTGGGAGATAAAAATATCCTCCAAACATCGTAAAATCCTACAGACACTAATGCCTGAATTTGTTGAGATGTTAAATTTGTCATTTTATGTGGATATATTTTTTTTTCGTTACTTTTGGGAGGAGGAAACTTACACGGAAAACGACCAAGAACCTACTGAAGAAACGTTATTTTTCACGGAACTTATATATACGTGGATTCAATCCGATTTTCTACCAGGTCAAGTATCTTTCGGTTAAGGTTTCTTTACATCTTAATTAAAGGGAGTCAAAGGTTAGGAATCGTTGAATAGACATATATATATCGTCAACTTAATCCCATTAATCAGAAGAAAAAGAAAAGGATAATGATGCAAAATCTTATGAAGAAGAAGAAGCCTTATTCAACGATGATACGTACGACCGACCTTCAAGGGTGTTTTTTTTTCTTGAAAGGGCGGGGAGATCAAGCTTAATTGTATTAGTATGCGAATACCAACATTCTTGTATGTGAAAGAAAAGATTGCGAAACTGGTGTAAACGAACTGTAAGGTTTTTATTATTATTATCCTGGCGGTTACGTTACTTTAAACGGTTTATCTATCTGTACGTAGTTTCGATGTAAGAAGGTGGGTTATCATGATCATGATAGTCAAAGTACTGAGGATGTACAGGTGAGCCAGGTTGTTCTCCAGGTTTAGTACATTTCAACGCAGATTTTAGGATTTTTGGAGTATCTGGATGACTATCAAGTGATGTTGCATCCATTAATTGTAAATTATTCTTTCTTTCTCCATAAATATTTGTTGTCATTGGGGAAAATGACACAGTTCTTTGCGCATCAAGTCGTGATGGTACGTTTTCCCAAACGTTTAATGAGTTTTCCAATAATTGTTGCGAACGTGTTCCGCTTTCTAACTCATCCTCTCGGCGTCTATATACAAAAACAAAATAAACCCCCATGAACATACGGTTTTTTTTTGTAAATTGTAATTAAAATTACACCAACTTTTTGCAACACATGAAGTAAACGATTAGTTCAAGTCCAAAAACAAGTACGCCAAATAACACGAGAGGTACGACAGTAAAGAAAACGAGTAATTTAACGTCAGTTCTTATCATCCGAATCCAACTGAAATGCGATGATGATGATGACTTGTCATGTTGTTCATCTTGAGAGTGCATATTATCCGTGACTCTTGTTATCGTATTCTCGTCACTTTCATGGGTGTATTCATCATCTTCTTCCTCTTCTTCTTCTTCTTCCTCCTCGTACGTGTACTCTGCTGAAGCTGTTTTATCGCCAGTCGCATGTGTAGGATCCGAGTATAAAGGAAAAATTAAATCCTCACAACGAAACTCTCCGCATAATTTCTCATGACCACCGCCACCCGTGTGCGTAGATAAGTTACAAAACCTCGCGTTCCCTGCTGGATAACTCAAATCCA
>VICI01004960.1:0-10078 GCA_019593645.1 Akabosia matsudoensis
GAGGAGGACACTCTTTATTACCGGCGCGCGGGATGACAACCGCACCAAGCCCAGGATTTACCAGCAAAAAAACGCCAAAAACCGGAACCGAAAAGAAACCGAAAAAAAAACCTGGGGCAAAAAACGTCGAAAAAAAAGGAGCACTCTTTATATTCACAACCAGCATGATGAGCTGGAACAGCGAGAATCAGGGTGGACGATCCATCAGAGACGTCTCTGACCAACAATCTTTAACAATTTCTTGCGGAAAAAAGGACGTCCTTTTATAAGTAATTGGAACGCCAGATACTGCGCAAGAAAACGTTTGTTAATACACCTTTGTAACGCTTTTGGAAAACACTTTTAAAGATACTTCGCTTTGAGTGATACGTTTGGAACAAAAAAAAATATAAAATAATAAGAATTAAACTGAAACTTCCAGAGCTGATCCTTCAACAAAAATATTCTTCAAACTGCGCCGAGATTTTGCTCTGCTCGGCGTATTATAAGAATCTTCATGCTCCTGTTCCATTGCGGTCAATATACCTTTGCCCTTGCTTGTTACCAAGCAGGCAAACTGTTTTATAATACCTTTCCATGCTGACGAATGGGGTCTACGTGACTCTCAAAAACAAGACGTCTTGTTCGCTACCGCGAGGGTATTTAGGTTCAAGGCCTGCTTGTGTGCTTTTCTCGGACAGTACTCTGCACAATAAAACCCATTAAGATGAAAATAGTACGATCTTTTTCTCGCTTGGAGCTGCTTAGAACTTTAAAATAGCCAAAGTTGACCGCTATTGCTTCATATGGGGTACTTTGAGAGAGAACGGCTACTTATTTGAGCCAACTTAATTGTTGACGACCTCGTCAATTGATGGCGCAGGTCTAGCTGTTTGCTTTGTTTTTCGCTAGCTTTTTTATTTCATAAAATCACCATCATTTCAGAAACCCCGTTACACTATATGATGCATGTTTGTATTCGGGGGATATTATAATGTAAGTAAGCCCAAAGTAGAATGTAGTTTCTATTTATGTTTGCGAAGTCACATAACCAAATATTTATGCACTCGTGTATGTATCTGGTGGTAGATTCTTTGAAAAAGAATAAATTCCTATATATTATCCGTTACAAATATGAAATACGGCGTTTTCTCAGTTCATTTTTCTGCAATGCACTATGCACATTTTAATCTGCGTATAGTAGTGTGGAAGAGTAGAATTCATAGAATGTATACCTTCTGTAAGAGCTGCTGGGGCAGAGGAACGTTATAACATCCTGTTAGTTCTCTTTCGGTGGCATTATCTTTAGCTAGTTTTTTCGTGATTTTTCTTGGTATAATGATCAGTTGGAAGTACACTATGTGTGCGTATATATTTGGCCCCTGTTGTGCAACTATGGGAGTAAGACCGAGAGTAGTCTGTGTCGTTTCCAGAAAATAGTATAAGTAATGATAATGGAAGGAGAAAATTTTCTACGCTGCTTGCTGGCATTCAACTGGCTCCAGGAAAGAATAACAGCCAGCAAAATCTCATCTTAGCTATGCATTTCCCCATCTCACTCTACTATCTACTTCCGCTTTCATCCACTTTCTAATCATAAGTCGATATATGCTTTTGCGCTTTTCTGCTCTGGTTTTATGTATTCACATTCACATTTTGTTCAATAATTCGGTGGAGGTTGGAAGTCATGGAAGGAAGTGGACATACAGATACAGAATGTAAACTTGTAGGATTGAAAGCTTCACCAAAATGGGTTTGAGCAAATAACAAAGTGGCGATGCTTGTTCTGTGCAAATGAAAACTGACAACATGCGCACAATACATAAACTATCGGTACGGTTTTCACACTACTTTTAATCTCCCATCGAGAACAAACTAAAATGTGATGTGTATGCGTGTGTGTTACTAACATAAGTCATAGTAATGAAAGAAACAGAAACGAGCAGAATGTGAGGTTACTGAAGAACAAAAATTGGACAGATTCTCGAAGCTGCGAAATGCGTTGTGCGTGTGATGTTCTTATGCTCGCTCGTCAACATTTTTGTTTCTAGCTTCAACAGAAACTTTAATTTTACGTTTGCTGTGACTCAGACATGCACGCAGCGCGCGTGTCCTCCCTTTACTAGTTGTGACATGTCAGTACTACACGTGAGCAGGTAGTTACGTAGCTTTGCATACAAAGTAGTTAAGTCATAGTAAAATTATGTCTGATACATGTACGTATCAAAGACTTTGATCGTTAGTTAATTGTGAATGGGTTGCATGATTCTTTTCCATGTACTTTCTTTCTCAAAACCTCAAAAAAGGGCGGAAAAAGTTTGGAGGCATGAAAAAGTGAGATTGCAGTTTATTGCAAAGCATGGTTAGAAAGAATTAGGGTGTTGATTGATACAGATGAAGATCAGGATAATGGATGAGACAAAACACCGATGAAAGTTGCTTTGATGAATCGTAATATCGCACGAATTAGATTTTTCTTGCGTTTCCATATAAAGTAAAAGATATCATTTGATGTTGAACAGTTTCGTATATTGATATTCCATGCCTCTTTGTACCAATGAGCAAAGAATAGGCTGTTTCCCGTTTTCCTTATACCAGTTGCCAGTTTTCTATTTCTGGTCAAAGTACTCAAACGGAGGAACTTTTGTGCCTGAGAGGAGTAATGCCCTATAAAGAAACATATTCATTACAGATTTTTATAGCTCCCTGTATAGCAATACTTTTAGTGGTAATTCTGTAACAGGGAAACCAATCTTAAAAGGTCCTGACAAGCTTTCAGAGCGGTGAAGAGCTGGTACGTCAACTAAATCAGAAATCAAGTTCATTAATTTTCATGGATCATGAAAATACATCCCAAGGGTGCTCCGCCTCACTCTGTGCACACTCACAAGGTTCCATCATCGTTCTCTCCATCGCCATACAGAAGAAAGTCATTTCTATGCCATAAATTCATCCGTCTCCATAACCATGGTTAGAGCAGAGTAAAGGTATATTATAATAAGCATTGATGACACGATGGGATATCATTGTATTAGGTATCCCTTCTGCAGTGTAGGAGGGTCTAGTTTGATTCCGTATTCTCCCTGTACATGTACCTGCAGCTATTTTTTTGCCGCATAAATGAAATATTGTCATATCCAATATCCATAAGAGGATCTCTTTGACTCATCGTCTGTATTCATATCACTGTAGCCATAATATTTATCTCATTCCATGTTTTTCTAGAACTCCGGTTTATTTTTTCGGTGAATGAAATATAAACGACAATGTAACTAATGGAGGATTGCGGATTATAGATACTTTTAGTATGTTACTATTATGTAATTCAATACTGGTGAAGTTTCACTATCAAAATAGGCTTTATGTTTAGACAAGTGGTTTGCTGATACGGGTTTTACAGTTCGGTTACGAATACATCAGGGAACGAAAGACAATGAACACATTTTCTCTACATGCCACAGTTTTTCCTGGTCCTGCTAGCGTTATACATCACATGAATTAGTCTATCATATTATGTCCAATTAGGAAACATGAGGAATTTTACGGTTCTTTAATTTGAAGACATGTTAGCTTTTTGAGCGCATCATAAAAGCTTCAGCCATTGAAAACAACAAGAGAAAGATCAAGTTTTGTAATGATCCTCTAAATGACACGGGGAAGAGGGAGGAATTGGGAGGCAAAGGATTACACTAGAGCATAGATTGATACAAAAGCTCCTTCGACAAGTTTACCTACTGAATTGCCAGTTTTTAACCTCACTCTGGTGCTATCGTAACAGTTCAACGGAGCTTTTTCAGAGGCAAATTCCGAAAAAATCTAGTAAATACTATAAAACAAGATTATAGATCACATTGAAAGTAAAATTTTCGCAATCCTTATAAAAATGAACAAGAGCACACTTTCGATATGAGCTATAAACCCTTATCTGTAATAAAATGTCAGTTTTTCTCATCTCTCTTTCACAAATTATGGTAACCACGGCAAATACAAAGTGGCAATTTCATGTGAAAACAGGAACCACACCATTTGAATTTCAAATAAAAAAAAAGGTTTCTTTCAACCGTCAAGTTTTGTAATAACCACTTTTTCTAGTTAAATAAAATGGTCATTACCAATTAAAGTCGAGTTTTCTGCCGTCATATTAACGTCTACTCTTGCTCTATTTACGCACACCATAATTTTGCGTGGATATACACGGGTACAAAACTTTTCTTCGCTTTTACCCTTTCAAAATGCTAACAAGAACGCAGAAAATTTGTCTGTTAAAAATAATGTAATCTCATTAGCATTTCGTTAAAAAGTTATATAATAAACGTAAAGTGCACGCGCTCTCTTTCTCTTTCTTGCTATCAGCGTTCACGTTTTCTCACTGATATCTATCAAGTGAGCACTGACTTCCTCCATTCGCCACGTGTATGACGATCCGCCTACAGATCGTTAAAATTCACCTTCGAAACGAATTAATTAATGAAGCCAGAGCCTGAATTGGAAGTAATCGTCTACACTGTAGCGGTCTCCGTTTTAAACGGATGCGCTAACTGTTGTCCCGCCAAGAAAAGGAAATATGACCAAAGTTACGCAGTCTTTATAGTCCCAATAGCTGTGGGTCATCTCTAGAGTGGCTGTTAAATAAAAGCATCATCCATGTTCGTTGGTAATTTGTGTTAACGTTCTTTCATCAACCAAGTCCTCTCGTGGAGGGAGGGAGAGAAGACAAAACCATAAGCATCAACATTGTTACTTAATATTCATTGTCGTCAACCGACCAATGACTACCAAACAGGTTTGTAGCTTGAGCATCAAGCTGATGTTGATGATGACTCTTTCGCCTCATTACTCCGGTCTGTGTTGAATGCCAGCTTGAGAAACAAAAGCACATTCCTTAAAACAATGAAATTTCTTTCACTCCTGGTTTTAGGCCACGTCTGCAAGGGTTCTATTTTTATTATTGTGTGCTGTAATGGTGGCCTTGCACACACCGAGTCAAGTGTATCACGTCGTTTTGATGCTTCACCGTTCACATGTTTTAATTTTATGATTTTTTTTTACGAGCAACTTTTTGGCTTTGGCTGCACCTTTCCCATTTCAGTGTTTCAACCATGGCTTCAGCTGCTGAACGCACATGGTTGTCATGAACAGTAACGGAAACTGATACACACTGACAGTACAGGATGAAATTAAAATCTCTGTAGCAAGGCAAGATGAAAGTTTTAAGAAAAACACTGAAATCGTCAAAGCGATGTCCTCATGTTAATCATTAATTGATTTTATGATCGTCAATATAGCAAATGCCTTTCATGGAAAAGAATAGCTCCTAGGCCTCTGAACAGATATACTACACAGGATACTTATGTAATGTAGATACCTGTTATATGCAGGTATAGTTAGATTTTATATAATGTTATGTAACATACTTCCAAAAAGCTTATACACCTTCAGCGTTGTCCCAGCCTTCGTATGGATTTTTATCCCTTTCGCATCTGTGCAACTATCCACTCTCACTTCATTCCTGTCCATAACTTGT
This sequence comes from Akabosia matsudoensis, assembly GCA_019593645.1. Taxonomy (NCBI): domain Eukaryota; kingdom Metazoa; phylum Arthropoda; class Collembola; order Entomobryomorpha; family Paronellidae; genus Akabosia; species Akabosia matsudoensis. Next base: position 5,504 of record VICI01004960.1, read on the forward strand.
ATTTTATCGATTTGCCGACAAAAGGGTCAAAGTAGCAATGAGTGTCTTCATAAGAAAGTACATAGTCGTACACGTAACATAATGCCACCTCCTTTCCTTTCCTCTGTTCTCCCCGTGTTCTACCTTTTTGTGCAGTGCTTTACTTTTTCTTGCGTAATCTCATGTAAACGAAAACGAAGAAAATGTTGTAACAACGGTGCGAAAATTCCATCAATGCGTTCTGGTGGTACTGAATAAACTACTGATGTCCACCACTTGAACTGTTTTGATATGCAATTTACTGCGTATTATGATACATGGTGATTATATGGACTATTTTTTGTTACATATTTACATATGACACACGTGCAAACCAACGCTGCTATTTTGCGTGAACGGATAAGATAAAGTATCAAGTACCTCTAATTGGTAGCCAAGCCTCTAACCGCTCCTGATGCCCACAAAGACATAAGACTGTTTCAATGAAGCTCATCTTGACGCACAATGAACGCGAATAGTTTATAGAGTTGTTTTCTCTTCGGTGGACCACAAGACAAACAAGATGTTTGTTGCTATGGTTGGCTCTATTTAATGGCTTAACAAGAATAAAACCACTATTGTTATCACTGAGTAGAAAGCTATCTTTCTTTACTCATTTGACGGTAAGGGTTGTTTAAAAAGCGTAAGCAAATAATGCATTGTGTAAAAAAAATAGGCAAAAGGATAGATCGAAATGCTTTCTACACAGGATACAACAGAAGAATAGTATGTGCTTTTAACTTTTATACAGCTAAAATTTTGTAGGCGAGAAAAGTAAGAATTTTAACATTCTAGACCATGCTAAGCTCGACGATGTTGTTTGCGGACATTATAAACTGTGTGTGTTCATCCAGTAAATAAAAGTCAAACTCAAGATTCATGTCAACAGATGTGCTGCTGGTGGAGAGGGTCATACGCTTGTAAATAAAAATCATTTTCTGTTAGCTAACTTAGCTGGAGCTTCATCTCATATATTACAAGCTGAATGAAAAGAAAAACAATTTGTAAACATTTGCACATTACTTCTTTTATATGAAAGGAGTAAATCAAATACCAAATATTTAATCTAGTCTTATACGAAACCGGATGGATATTCTTCGGTTTGGGGACTAATGCCAAATAACAAATAAGGGGTTTGATTTTCGCTGCCTTGAAGACTTTCCTAGTTGGTACCCTGAGCTTATGCAAGAGATACTTTCCAAAGAGGAACTTTCTGAAGGTGTTAACCAAATATGTTAGACGAAGCCGAGTGGAAAGTGGAAACTGAAACCATTGAGGATAAAGTTGTAGGGGGCTCGGCAGAGCAGTAAAATTAATATCAAAAGCTGGTTTTCTTTGCATGGTTACACGCAGATTGCTTTAGATATTCGGATTTTAAAAGGTTATCCTAAAAGGCTTCACCAAATGCAGTGACTCTGAGAGTTACCAAATGAAGAACGAAACTTTTATGTGCTTTCAATTTTTACAACCAAAGGAGTGCTAATGAAGCCATAAAAATTTAACGGTCTATCCCAAGAAATTTAGGAATTACACGGCACTCGTATGTTACAACGTTCCGGATAATAACTCATGCTGGCCCATATGTTTCCGGAGTAAATGTAAAATAGTTTGCAAAGAGATAAAAATTAAATACAACTTGCATGTATCAATATTTTATAAGGCGCAGAAACGATTTTTTGCTTTTAAAACTTTAAGCTAATATTTTATGCGGTGTTCGTTTGCTGTTATCAATGTGGTGTATTGAGGGGTATGCTTTTGAAAAATACCGCGCCTTCTATTCAGTCAATCGCAGTCGAAACATTGATATTTAATCGAAATCGCTCAAATCCATGGTGGCATAATGTGGAATAATTTTCTTTTAGCACTGCTGCATGAACGTAGTGAAAATTTCTGCTCATATAGAACTGTGAACACATCGTTACTACACTTCAGCGTTTTTAAATAAAACGGATACGAAGGCTTGTCAATATAACATAAAATGAATGTATAAGTTGGAAATAAAAGTTTGAATTAATTTTTTTATGCATATATTTCCAGGTTGTACATCTTCTGCTGAGGGTATAGAGATGCATTTTGAACCGAAAGATGGTGGATTTTTTATACGACCTGCTGTACTTCCGTCGATGGGTACACTCTCATCGTCAACTTCTTCGTCTACATCCGATGAAGTCGACTTGAAAGACCCGGAAAACTTTTCTGATCCATCTACAGTGACGACAGAACATTTTACCGTTCTTCCTAATAGTCAACCTGTATCCATCCGTGTGATGTATGGACCTTTTAGTACAAAACAAAGTGTACCAGTTCGTCTTCTGGTTCCTGACCCATTAGACACAGCCGACGGTCCTAATGGGACAGGTGGTTCCAGCGACCCAGAAATGATTCCGCCATTAGACCTGAGCGCCCATATTGTAACTCCTACAGTTCCAAAAGATTCTCCAATTCTTCGAGTGCTCTTCCACGCTGGACAAACAGCGTTTGGGTTACCTGTACCACAACAATCTAGCTCTAGAGGAAATCGGCAGCAGGTTGGTAGCTATGCTTTACAAAATAACTTCTCTATCAAACTTGAGCAGAAGTGAAATTACTTTATTGCCATTGCCATTTTGCTGAAAGTAACTAAACATAGATTACCGTGTATATAACATGCTGTGAACATCAAACCCCTACTAGAACATTGAAATTTGTGTCGCACAGTATGATTATTAAAGCTGCTTTTGGCACTCAGGCATTTTTATCTTTTCATTTTAGAACTCGGGCTCATCACGACGTCACCGCACACGACTATGCCTGGTTGCACAAGCAACAAAATCACAAGGTGATATAGTCATGGCAAGTTGTAGTCCAGACTCCCGTGACTCCACCTGTCTTGCTGAACTCACTTTACCCATTCACTGGTGGCCAGAAGCAAGTCAGCCACGGGCTACTTCATCAACCGGTTCTACCCACCACTCCTCTCCATCCAGCACGGGTAACGTTGGCGTTCTTCCTCTTGGAGATGGCGATTCGCAATTTACAACACATTCTAGCAACTTGAACGTCCCTAAAACAGCCTCCGTATCAAAGGATACCACTTACACCTCTGCACCTCCAGTCAAGCCCACAAAAATCCCGATACAGGTAAGCTTTTCATCATTAACTTTTCGATTCCTCATGCAGCAACAAGAATTCGCACCAGTTGACGCCTCTTCATCGACTAATAATTTCAAACAAATTGCAAACCTCGCTCGTCCTATTCAATTAAATCGCTCGTCCTATGAGTTTTAGTTCATGACCATACTGAATTACCAATCTCATATTGCACATCAACATGAAACGAACTGAAATCTTGAGGAAAGCAAGTTTTGTATGTGTGATGCTAGCGGGCAATTAATAAATGCAAACTACAAATCTCCCTAAGTATGAAATCGCTGAGCCGTCATAATGACCAATCAGCAAAACCCGTTACGATTCTTGTTAAAAAGTTGGTCCGACCAACTATACATATGCATCATGCCATATATCATCGTTCCAAAACCACATCTGCCACGGCATGCAGGGAATTTGCTTTTGATTCTTCTTCCCTACGAACAGCCCACATTTCTTTGCGCTAATATTCCTGATTACTTATTTCTCACGCGATCAGCCCACGCCCTGCACAGCAAGTAGGTTTCGAGGTATCAATGGTCTTTCGAAATTTCCTTTAATTTTATTTCTAGAATTTTGAAGAGGTTGAAGAAACAAGAGTTGGAAATGCAGTCAAATCGTGGTAAATTTCGTTCTACAATTGTTGCGACTTCAATTGTGGAACGAAAGACTGCATTGTCATTGAAACGTGACGAATTTTCGAAGACAGAGTCCTCATTGATTGAGTACGTTCGAATATGTATGCTACACAAAATTTGCAGAAACAGCGAATTGCGTTTTCTGTCCCGACAAAAAATAATCAGCTTGATGTCGGATGATGTAAACGGCTTTGTCAGCGCTTTGAATGCCACATCAATTGTTCACTATTCATGACTTACAGAGGATGTGGTACAGGTTGAGTTGTCAAAAAATGGCATTTAGTTTGTCCTCAACAAATACTAGCTTTATTAGGAAAGCACGACATGTGTCAAAAAACTTTACAACTGTATCCGTTACAACTGATCACTATATGCACAATTACTGGTTTAAATTAAACTCAGCTTTATTTCTGAGCAAATAGAGGACTGCAAGCAGTTCTCGGACTAGCGAAAGTTCGTTTTGACAAGAGTTTCTGCTCACGCTTTTCCGTGGTCCCCTCTAGTCAACTATCTAACATTCGTCCAGCCAACATTTCAACATTCCCTACAGCCTACTATTTTTAAACGCTAGTTTTTGCATATGTGAAAGTGCAATTAATCACTCGTTGATTTATTTGCTATACATTATTAAGTAGCGAAAGCTGCTTTATAGGATCGTCTGTTCTGTCTGTCCGTCTGTCTGTAAGCTTTATAACTTCGAAACTACGAGGCGCCCAAGGTTCATATTTTACATACATACGCGTCATTGGACAAGGGTCTGGCTGACAAATAATAATAATAATGTGTTTATTGT
>VICI01004961.1:0-10076 GCA_019593645.1 Akabosia matsudoensis
AGGTGCATTAATTAATTTTGATGTTGTATGCATTGTGTCAATGTCACTGTGACATATGCCTTACAAAAAACCATGTCATCTTTTTTATAGAGCCGTGTCTGTTAAGGCATAACATTGGGGAAATTAGAGACAAACACAATTAAAGTTAGGCTAATTTGCCTAACATGGTCTAATCGTGCCATGCGAAAGATTGGGAACTGCTGATTTTTTTAGCCGTATGCAACTCCAATTTTGTGCGAAACATTGGCAAGTTAGTAAACAGAAACGCAAACACGGCTTTGTTAATTGCGTCATACACACATGCACTCAAAAGCATGTAGCATTTCAGTAGCAGAGATCACAGCTGTTGTTTTGGTCATTGCGGCCGTGTGTGAAGCTAAATTTTCGTGATAATTGGCGACATTAAATACCCAACATTTAAATGTGGCCAGCAGAAAGAGGGGTTTGTTAACATTATCAGTTTACTGGTGCATTGATTTTAATAAACTTCTGTCAAACACGGATTTTCATATATCATTGGAATGGTAAGAAACTGGAAAAAAAATTTGCAAATATTCAAGACTAAAATATTTGCTAATTATTAAATACATTGTTTTTATTCAAAGGATTCGTCTGCTGGAGCACCGAAGGGCTCAAGAAAGGGCAAGAGTTCAGGAGGAGCCACGTCTACGGTGGACGCCGGTGAGGAGTCCGATTCAGAGTCGGAATCTTCCTCTTCTTCCCGTCAGGAGGTACTACCTCGACGAGATCCTGCCGAAGAACTTGAATCGTTTCGACTTCAGTGGAAAGCCGAGTTGACTAAAAAGCGTGTGAAGAACCTAGACGGTGATGACAACGGCAATCCACAAGCAAAGAGAACCAGTGTAGCTGAAGCTGGACCTTCAATTTCAGAGGAAACTGGTGAAGGGGAATGTTCAACTGGAGGTCGGCAGGCTTCATTAGAAGAGCAAGCTACCTTTTGGTTCCTCCAAGGGGCCGGTTTGGAACGGAAAGGTGAATTATACGATGCTGTCAAGTGTTACAAAAAGGCAATTCAGCTAGTCCCAGACATCGAGTATAGGGTTAGCTCATCCGTCGGCGTGGCTCCAAATATGGACAGCTCAGATGAGGAAGAGTCACTGAGTAACTCAGATGCAGAAAATGCTGATGAGCAAGTGGACGAACTGGATGACAGTCCGTTGACTGTTAGATTCCTTAAAATTATTGAAGCAAACGGATGGAACTTTTTCCAGAAGAGACGTGAAGACAGCAGTGTGCATATAAATGACCTTCCGGTTGAAGTTTTGTCGTACATTATGAGGTAAGATATTTTTACTGGTGCATTTGCCACATTTAAGAAAGATGGCTTGTTTTTTCAACTGATTTTATCTCTGATACGCTTGTTAGATGGCTCATTTCCAGCGATCTTGACGTACGAAGCTTGGATATCCTGTCAAATACTTGCAGGGGATTTTATTGCGTTTGTCGCGATGAGAAATTATGGGAAATGGCATGTGAAAAGTAAGTTACCTGTTTACTTTATCGTCACAGACTCTCCTGTGCTTCCTCGTATGATGAAATGGAAACAATTAATATGCTGCTTTTGGTTTTCTTTCAGAGTTTGGAGTGACATAAGCGAGACTGAATCCAACTACTCAAGTTTCCGAGAGATGTTTCTGAAAAGACCACGAGTAAGATTTGAAGGTTGTTACATTTGTAAAGTAACCTACATCAGGCCAGGAGAACATTCTTTTCAAGATCAGTCGTATCGGTAAGAATCGGTAGAAAAAAATTGACATCTTCACATCTACCTCGCACGAACGTACTCGATAACACTTGTGTTCACTCATGAATGACAGACCATGGCATTTCGTGGAGTATTACCGTTACATACGTTTTCTTCCAAACGGAGAAATTTTATTTCTCACCACATCGGATGAGCCGGGAACCAGTGTGAGTGGTTTGAGAGATGCGAAATTTCCTCGCAATCCATCAACGATGAGGGGCCATTATCAACTGTACGGAAACAACATTGTCTCTGCTGTTGTCAAGAAGCCTACCACCAACCCCACTCCTACTCATCGAGGCCGTAACAAACCGCAAACCCAAGATGTTACTACTTTCCACATGGAATTCGAAATTTGCCCTGTTCGCAATAAATCCAACTGGATGTTGAAGGTAACCATTCACTGTTTCCAGCTAAACGAAACCAAAAATTTCTCTATCCTCAGTTGTCAGTAATATATTGTATTTTCTTTTCTTTTCAGTGGATGCACTATGCAATATACATAACCCGATGCCCGATCAATTCCAGCAAGATAGTGAACATCAACCAAATCAACAATTACCCAACTGTCACATCGACCACGTTTGACTTGAACCCAAACAAATTTCCTCCCTTGATCTTTTCGAGGGTTAAGTCTTACACTCAGAAATCAGAGGGAATCCTATAAGTCAGACAGACTATTTAGAAAGGACTACTAAACTAATGTCAGTATGAATTAGTTTACCCGTCGAAATGAGTAACTGTATGCTATTATTAAACATATTTTATGAGCTATTAAGACAGACGTCAAAAACGCAGTTGTGCATGCGTTCAGACATGCCAAAATCGTGTGAATTATGAGTTCGCATATCGTGAGCTGTGATCGTTAGATTTGTGTTACGTGTTAGGTTCGAAATGCGTTTGTAAGAAGGAGGATGCCAATTGAACCGGAACTAATAAAGTGCGTGGTTTGTATGAAACAAATTCTAATTCGACTCTTGTTTTTGAACTGTTTATGCTTTTTAAGTAGGTATATGAGAGGGGGAGTGCATCTGTCACAACTAAGCAACTGAATTGGAGCTTTTTCAATGGCGTGAAAAAGTCGTATCGCCAAGGGATGGAAAAGGCGTAGCATCAAATTAGCTTCGCAATTTGTCTCTGGTCGTGATTTTAATTTGGATACATGTAAACTTCGAACTTGGTGCGTAACATGCAAGTCAAAGTCACTTCGGATACAATCCTTTAAAAATTACATGAAGAAGAAGTAATTGAAAATTAGTATACCTTATAGCTTTATGACTTTTTAAAATAGAATTTCCAAAATAATGCGACAATGCGAGCATGATATATGCTAAATTGCAGCCCTTTCGCATAGCGTTATGGTTTAGCGCACTTTTGTACCAATGAAATTGAAAGTAACTTCGAACTGTCAATCCTGAATCCTAAGCTATCAAAACTAGTTGCTATTTCAGTGGCACCGGCACCAATCTCCTGGTATTACGCAGTTCTAAACTGTACAGAATGAAAATAATGAGAATCCAGTAATTCAGTAACGGCTTGGCATTGTCCTTTATGAAATTTAGGTTTACAACCGAGAGAAAGTTTTTTTTAAATCGTTAACATTCCCATCCGCACATGTAGTTTTTTTCCTAATCTGAAGGTGAATTTTCATTTAATTACGCGCCCAATCAGTTTCAATACATATTTCAAACCTATTCTCTATCCATTCCACCCAAAGGCCGATGTCCACGTATACTGGTCGTAGGCCTAGGTGATTCATAAATCTATTTTTAGGCTTCAAAACGACTAATTTCTTCTGTGTCCACTGCCAATTCCTTTTGTTGTGAAATATGTAGAAATTGGCTTGACATACAACAGTCACACAATTCTCTTGCAGTGTATATTACAACTTGAGTGTCTTTTTCTTCCTGCTGAAAATATTTGAAGCTGTATTACTTTTTTAATTAATAACATTTCTGCTCATACAATATCACTTATCAGATCTTAACTTGGCATCTGTCGTCTTAAAAACATATTTCAGTGCATCACATAATATGTAATTGTAAGGGCTAAGGAATGTTCTCCTCGTTTCATAAATCTCTTGTGACATTATGATTGCAAGGTATGGATATCATTTACCCCATTCCGAAATAGTCATCCATGACACACAAAAATATTTCTACGTACAATCACAGATATTGCATGCAAATGTATGCTTTCCCCTTCAAACCGGAAGTTCTACGCTACTAGTTTTTATGTTTCATTTCATTAGTTACAGTATGCAAGCAGTTGACAAAAGTTTGATGACTAAGCGAACGAGTCAGGTCACCCGAAAAATGTTGCGTTCATACGAGATTTATAAACCATGACTCTTTTCTATTTGTTAATGAATGCATTACTGTTTCTTTCTGCACGTGAAAAATAATTATTATGAATGTACCATAGGTATCGGTTGTGCATCTTGTCATTCATAATCTTCTTCTTTTTTTTAATTGTGTGGTTTCTTCTTTTCCTAAAAATTTTCATATGTCTAGCTGTGCACCCAACCTTGCTTCGCTACTATTTTTAGCGCAACCGTTTTTGCAATTCACAGTTTCAAGTGACGACTGGTGAAGAAAGATGGAAAGGAAAATGACGAGGTGGCAAGGCAGACAGGAATCATTTTCCTCACAAGTTTTAACATTTACTGTACTCATGCGTGAACAGGAGCGCTCGAGCTATATAGTTCAACCTGCTTAAAAGATAAGCGTAAAAATTGATATATTTTAGAGTGCAAAATGCTCAAAAGGTTAATATGGCAAGAGCTTGATGATATTTCTTTTCGAATGTCTTACCTACTCTCGTATTTCCTTCCGAAATATACACTTTTTCTTTAAAACAGGCACACTCCAAGGGAATCTTTTTAAAAAGTAATTTTTATTAATCACCTTGTTCTCAACTCACAGCCAGGCTGGCAACGATGATGAGTCTGCTTTTTTCAAAGGAATTGTTTTGTGAAAAAATGATGTGAGCATTTTAATGAGGAAAAAAACACAACAAAGCTCAAGCTGCTTTCTTGTTGGAGTTATTACGGGGATGGGATAACGGAAGTAGAGTTATATGAATACTTTTGGCGAATTTTTCGTCAGAGTAAATTACAACGCGAGCAAGTGTTGTCCTGAAACCGCAAATATATCTTGGAAATTGTGACAACGTGGATGGAAGTAAGAGAAGAAAAAACCTGTCTTTGTTCATTGCGAGTTACACGTTGGTGTGTGAGTAGTTCGCAACACCAGAGTCCTTATTGTACAAGTTTGTGCAGAGAAAGTTCAAAATGGTGTGGGGTAGTGAGGCGTTTTTAGTTTGGGTAGTTATACTATCAGTTAATTTTTCAAGTGAAGCAGATGCCCTCAAAGCGAAGGTTCCTAAAGAAAAGGCCCCCAAGGGACCACCCGTTTATGATGTAAAGTTGTACACTATGAAACAGTTTGAAGGTAGGTTCTGTATTTGTGCGAGTTACCTATATGTATTCTTTTCGTAAGGGACTAATTTTGCTTTGAAATCTTTGAAAAGGGAAAATGGTGAAAATAAAAGTTGAGGAAGATCAGTGCGTCAACTTGCCATCCTCATTTGAAAAACAAGTTTCCTCTGTGGATCCATCTGGCTGTATAATTCTGTATGCGGATCAGGATTGTAGAGGATTTAGAAAAAGGCTGGACAAGTGGTCGTTTGGGTCGACGAATTTGAAGGATATAGCGTTTGAAAGCAAATTGTCATCGATATCAACATGTCCGAAAAAACCTGTGATTCCTGAGGAACTGTGAAAGATGAAGTTTTCCCACATCGTGGATGGTAAAATTGCTTTTTTAGGGGACCGAAGACAAACATCCTTCTGAAGAAATTTACACTGCATTTATTTTTTAAAACAAAGGAAAGCTTTTTTTGTATTCTGAGACGACATAATAGAATAAAACTTACTATTTCCTGTACAGTGACCATTATATTATTCGTGTGCTATAGATTCATTGCTATCACACTCTCTCTATTTGATACTGTGTGTCTAGTATAGGTATGTAGTTCCATCTTTCATACAATTATGCATGTCAGAATTGGCGGATTTGATCTTGAAATGTCAATCACTCAAAAAATACTATTCGCTATGTGTGCGTTCAAGCACAACTAGCTGATTAACCGAGTGTTAGCGATCACAACACAACTGCAATATCTGAAGAAGTTTACATTTGTTGTCAGTAAATTTTTGCTTTCATCTCTGTGTGACAGCATGTGTACATAAAGTTTCAAGCACTATGATCCTGTCAGGGGACTTCCTTCTAAAGAATTTACTTCATCATCTTGTAGACATAAACCTGATACGTCTGTCTTCTACGAAAATAGTATTTTCTCTTATCGTCTAAACGACTTCTCGTTAATATTCCAGTCCCTGAAAGGGGACAATTAATATTTTAGCACAACCAAATCGCATTTGGCATGCCAGCAACAAGACAGAAGTCGTGTATAGAAATCCGTTCCTTCAATCAACGTTTGCAGGCCATGAAAGAATTACATAAATGCCGACTGGGAATCTTGTTTTAATATATAATTGTTAAAAATTGTTTTAATGAAACCGTCATGTAAAAGATGGGATATGTTTGTAACACATTATTTCAACTGTACGCGTCTTCCATGTTTCGTTTAGGGCTGTTCACATTTACGTAAGTATTGAATCCCATAGGTTTGGCTCGCAGACACGAAATTTTCATTTATGTAAGTAATATACATACATTTGGAAAGTAACACAGCTAAAAGTGTATATCTGCCGATAAACTGTCAAGAAGGAAAGTCTGTGTACACTCAATCGGGGTTACTTGAATGTTTTGGCTTGTAGAAAAATTATATCAGCAGTTGTAGAGATTTTTAAGAGATGATAATTGATCTAACAGTACACATGCAGAGAACAATAGTCTTTCAGAATTGTTGATAACGATAAAAATAAAAATCGTAACAAAACGAATTCTTTTTCCGTAAACCTTCTCCATTGAAGAGTTCTAAATTCAGTTTGGCATGATCTACAAAAAATCTTATTGAAATGATAGTCCACCACCACCGCCGCCGCCTACGGTGCCTGCTTTGTTGTGATAAACAAAACATTGCAAATTTTAATTTTACGTGCATTTTCCGAATCGGATAGAAAGCCAATCTGTTATCTTGCAAACCGTCGAGTACACATGTCTTTGTATTTACACAGTATGGTTGGTGAAGAAAAGTCATCCTGGCGTTTAGAATAAAAACAAAACGAATTCTTTGCAAGCACTGTTCCTCAAATTTTTTGCTACATGCCTCAAAGAGAAACAACTGTTACAACGACACATTACTCAATAAATCCTGCTTAATCGTTATCGTAATCCGTGGAAAGCAAACATACTATTTGCAAAACTGCAACTTTCAACTGACAGACAACAAAAAACTGGCTGTGCTGACTTTCAATGCAAAATGAGTGTTGCAAAATAATACACCTTCGGAACTCAGCATGCTTTACGAGAACAAGCAAAAATATTATTGGATGTTTATGACATGAAAGAAATTATTAGAATATACTCTTTTGTGAAACAAAATCGTTTCCACATCGCATCATCAACGGAAACAGATAAGAACATAGGAAGTTTTGTAAGTTACAATTCTGTACTTTTGCATTCCTCCACGAATAGAAACGACGGAGACTCTTTGGCTTGTTAAAAATCAGTCAAGCGTCTTTGGTTATGTCATCCTTTGCTGTTTAATGATAGCTGTCTAATGATGTCTAGAAGACATGCCCTTTTGTTTCCACATCTCATCGACACATATTCTCAATATCTTTCGAAACATGGTTTCCCACCCATTCAAAAATAGTAAGATGGAGCTTCACTTAGAGCAATAACGGTGGATGGAATGAAGTGGATAGCGCATATCAAAAGAGTGCTCTGCTTTTTATTTGAGTACGCGGTTTCGATTGCACTATTACTTTTAAGTAATATCGTTGTCGACAAGTTCAAGAGCAAGTGATGAAAACTTGATGCGATGAATCGAGAGAGAGAGAGAAAGATCAAAGACATTGAGCAATTACTCTCATTCCAGAATTATTTCACGGAATTTTTCTCGTTGGAAAATGCAAAGAAGAAAACAATCTGTTAGCAATTTTCGGTACTGCACACAAATGCAAAACATATTAAATGCAATACAGATAAGAGCAAGCTTTTATCACATAAAACATACATAAAGTGTAGGAAAATCTTTGATTTCCATCTTGACTCAATTCTTTTTGGCGAATCATACATAGATGCTAAAACGCTTCGCTATACTGTAAGAAATATGCTCAATGATCATGGGATCTTCTAAACCTACCATTGCATTTTTGTCAAAACATTTTTAGAAATAATCCACATTGGGAATATCATTTCAGAGTAATAATATGTAAAAAGGGAGAATCATCAACCATGATAAAGTCGCTTATCTCCCGAGTCAGTCACATGGTCGAAAAAGAGAAAGTATCAAATAGCTCATAAGGACAATATAATAATAAAAAGGCGAAGACTACTATATCGTCAAAGATAAGGCGAGCCATGAAGCCAGCCTTTATATAACCCAAGTAAACAGTCAAACTGGATTTTATTCAGTTATAGAAGCTTGATTGCATAGTGTGACACTTTCTCTAATATTTCAATAATGGCAACCTCGAGTCTATCTCTTCGATCTGTTTTAATCTTTTTAATGTTACTTTTTGCTCTGTTGGCTTCATGTGGCGCATTTGGTGTCAACTTGTTTGAGAGGAAACATTTTAAAGGTACTTTCGTTAAATGTTTACAAAAAACCTTACATAATAGTAGTGAATAAATCGTTCATACAGTACGGATTAAGATATTCTAATTCCTCACAAGAGCTCAATTTGAAGGAAAAAATTTTCCTTTCTTTAATATATGTAGGTCGGTCGACCACAGTAGAAGTAAAGCAGAGTTGTGTTGACGTACCGCACGAGTGGGATGATGAGATTTCCAGCATTCAACCAAGTGAGTGCATCATCATCTATAAACATCCAAGATGTCAAGGACCAAGAGTTCGTTTGGAGCCATGGGCCTTTGGAACTGCTGATTTAGACGAAATCAACTTCGAAGATAAATTGTCCTCTGTATCGTCATGCAATTTACAAACATCTAACCTCCGGGCACGAGACGAGTACTGAACATCGCTACTATCGTATGAGTAGTACTAAGGGCTTTGGTAGAAGAATGTAAAAATTAGAGCTGAGTTTAACGATGGTTCAGACAGAATATAACATTCATAAGACTAATTGTAGTTTCTACTTGATTACTCCGGACAATTCTAGCTTTCATTCGTTGAACTCAATGTTATTCACAGTCCAACACCATGAACAAAGCATGACTGCTGTTGCCGACATATTTCTTTAAATCTGATTGGAGACAGGTATTGTTCTGCATTTCGAACATCAACGTCTGCTACGCATAACATGTTATGAGACAAGGGAACCCAAACTCTTTTATGATGAGGCAAAAATATCCATAAAAACCACTTAGAACTGGTTCCCGAAGTATTTTTTGAGTTACTCGCAGATGTAGATACGGTAATTAAAATTTTAATAGCCATACAAATCGAAACTTATTCTGGACATTTTCAAATCTTGTCTGCTGCAAATTGTGATTCACATGAAGCCTGTGTGTGTACAGTGTATCAGTCTTCGTACACGAGTTAAACTCATGTACTGTCGAACGATATGCTGAAACCGTTACGAAATCTATTAAAAGACTAATTTTAATGATTCATACACCACTCATTTTACAATACATTCAACATTAGTACCATTTGCGTTCATGTTTTCCGGATTAGTTTGATATTGCATATATTTCAGAGGCTAACTTATTTGCAACGCATATTCATTTTCATCAAAACCAGTTGTAAATTGCGAACGAAAGTTTGAAGTCATCAACTAAGTGCTACCCTGAAAACGTTTGTCTGTTCCGTTCATACTTTCGGGTACAATCTCACTATTTCATGAAAATATATACGCTCACGTTAGGGAACATTTTTATTGTGCAATTCTGGGCTAATCTTTCTCTCCCTTCGCAGAGTTAAATTTCTTTCCTGAAAATCTTACAACAATTTCAGCTACATTATTAAATCAGCTCCAGGTAGCACGTCACTTGACCCGATTTATTGATTGAAAATGAATGAAACTCAGTTCATGGCTATACTGATGCCGGCAGGTGGTTTTCGCAAATAAGTGCATCAAGTGTTTTCCTTGATAAATGGAAATGAGGATTATAAGTTCACTTTTGCCAGGTTTTTTCCACAGATGTAATTGTAA